>BLKM01000333.1:361049-402741 GCA_013340265.1 Coptotermes formosanus | reverse complement strand
GCGTTTATGTGTTTTGTACGGATCTCAGAACAAACAGCAACTTTTGCCTTATAACACATTAAGAGATTGGTTTTTATAACCGAAGTGGAGAGTGTTTACAGCGCGGTACGCACTGAGTCCTTATATAAAACAGATACGCTTCGTCTTTAAAGGGTTAAAGATTTTCTCTCGCTTTACTGCGCAAGCGCATGTGTCTTATGAAACAACAATTTGCCCGAACCCACCGATACACAGTTTTACAGGAGACAGAAAAAAATGGATCGATCATCAATATACCAACACGTAAACGTGGTATTTTTTACGGAAATTTAAGGGGAAGAAATTTTTTATGGACACAGCATTTTGACAGAAGGTGTGTTTGTAACCCAGCTGTCTAGTAATGCGGGAATCTCATTTTGACGAATTGTGTAAGTTACGACAAATTGCTATTTCATGAGCGAGGTATTGATGGCAGACAGGAATCACAGAAGGCAAACAGCGCCCTTTGAAAACCATCCAGCGTGTAAATTCTTCCGCCCTGGAGCCATGTATGGAAAACTGTTCAATTTAATTTCGGAACACACACGTCTAACTTCGTGGCAGTGTTTTACACTACAAAATAAGGTATATCACGGCGTTGGATTTGGGCATGCGGTGGCGCAGTTGGTTGAGGCACTGCGCTACAAGCCGGAAGGTGGCTGGTTCGATTCCCGGTGGTGCCATTCACATAATCCTTCCGTCCGCACTATGGCACTGGGGTCGACTCAGCCTCTAACAGAAGTGAGTACCAGAAATATTTCCTGCGGGGGTAAAGGCGTTATGCTGACAACCTTACCACCTTCATGTGCCGATAGCCTGCACCTCCTGGTACCCCAGGGCCTGTCCAGGCCTGCACCTGCTTTACTCTGACAACACTGGATGGGTTTTATCAACGCCAGCTCAATGCTGTGAGGGATAAAAGTGGAAAATCGAAAGTTCTCCGTTTTCGGACCATTAAAACATACAGGGCATTCTTAACCTCAGCACTAGATGAAGGCTAATGGTCAACATGACGCTGCCGACGGCTTTGCCCCCGGGAAAGAACCCCGGTACTGGCTGAATAGGAAGCTGGATGGGCCACAGAACCGGTCCGGACGATTTACAAACAACGGGGTTCGAGCTCCGGACCGCCCAGTCAGTAAATTAGTCACGCACTTACTTTCCTTCTTCCTTCTTCTATTTCAGTATTTCTAGTCTTTTTTCTTTATTTAGGCTATTTTTTTTATCCTTTTCCCCCGTCCCTTCCTTCAGTATTTCGGGACTCTACCCGAAGTGTATCATCAAAAAATAATGCGTTCTTCCTACAAGCATTGCTTTTGAAGTAAGTTGGGATAATAACAAGGCCAATTTGTTTCGTATTGTGACCCGCTATAGCCATCGGGTTTGCATGTCATGCGGCCAGTTTATTCAGCAGGTACGCCTTTTCCTTAAATTTATAATTACAGTGGCTGTACTGTACATATGCATGACGGGTTTGCATGTGAGTGTCAGGTTGGCCCGAGTTATTGGGACAGAGCATCATCGGTGGCAGCACGCATATGAATATTAAAACACACCCTTAAGCATCCTTTCTTTGTCCTTAGTACGTTGCTGTTGTTACTTGTTACATTGTTTTCGTATACAAGATCACGACGCCTTGATCCTTAACCAAACCCTGTTGTGTTTCAATGCAGTATTGACGAAACCTCGTGGGATTCGTGGTGGGAATGTGTGAGTGTCAGATATGCTAATCTTGTCTCGTTTGCTTCCAAACACAGTGCCGTATTCAATGTTTCTTAACCTTTTAAAGCCTAGCGGTAACTTTACGCACCACCAGGTTTAACGTTAAAAAATTCTACGTGGTGCCCACATTGCGTTTATGTGTTTTGTACGGATCTCAGAACAAAGAGCAACTTTTGCCTTATAAAACATTAAGAGACTGGTTTTTATAACCGAAGTGGAGAGTGTTTACAGCGCGGTACGCGCTGAGTCCTTATATAAAATAGATACGCGTCGTCTTTAAAAGGTTAAGCTTTTCTGCGGCCAGTGCTGACGAGAGGGAAGGGACCTGGCATGAACTGGGGCCTGGTGGTCCCAAAGTGGGCCCGGGACCTAATTGTGTTGCGTATGTTTTTGTTTTTGTTGGTAGTATCAGATGTAAATAGTGATTTATCGTGTTGACAACACTTGCGGCCAGCGGCCATCTTGCCTACGCCGCTCTGTGCTTTGTTACTGTAAACTTCCCCTTGCTGAGAGGCCCGAAATTTTTTTTTTTTCACAGGGGCTCGAACCCCCCTCGGCGGCCCTGCCCATGGCACAGCACGCTATGAGGTAATTTTGTGTCTCAGAGCACAAATCACGTCTTACCTAAAGTCGCATGTGTGTGAGTGTGTGTGTGTGTGTGTGTGTGTGTGTGTGTGTGTGTGTGTGTGTGTGTGTGAACGTCAACTGTTTCATAAAATAAGCATACATTTACGCCATCTGCACGTGTCCGTTCGTTCGTACATATATTGTACCTCACTAGCAATCAGTACCTAACTCTACAAAGCAGAGTCCTGCTTGAGAAGCTAATAGTTGCCTAGTCGGTCAAGACATTTCTTCCATTTTGTGGAAACCGTAATTTCGTTCACATTTTCACGGGGCCCCCACATTTCCCTATCCTAAACCAGAGGAATTCAGTCCACAAATGTACATATTTATTTAAGATACAGTTTAATATTATTCTCATTTTCGCCTAGGTCTTTCTGTTCTTCCCTTTAGATTTCCTATCTAAAATCCAGCATTAATTCTTTTTCCGCCAAGTGCGTGCAATATTTTCTGTCAATCTCGTATTCTGATTTAATTTGCCGAATATGGGGTGAAGAGTACACACCATGAAACACCCCATTATACAGTTTTTTCTAGCCTTTTCATGCCTCCTGCCTCTACACCTTATTCTCAGACACCCTCAGCCAGTGTTAGTAGCGTGATAGGAGCGAGAAGAAGTTTGACATCCATATAAACCGTCAAAGGTTTAGTTCTGTACGTTTTCGTCTTAAGATTTTTTTATACAGCAGACGGGAAGACAAAAGATTCTAGACGAAATAGTACGCAGCAATTCCCGAATTTTGTACATTCTTAATTTATTCGTGCATTTAATTTTGATTTCTTGGTGTCGTTCCCAAATATTTCAACTTGGCCACGCTAATCAACAATATGCGAAGAAAAAACTGCTTGAGACATAATGGGCCACGGCCTGTGAACCAATTTACTCTTTTCTCAAATATTAATCTAATAATAATTCGTAGCCTTTTCGAACTGAGCACTGCGCTGCACCGAAACGTCGGTAACTATTTACCATTCGACACGGCGTAACATCCCTGAAAACCTAGTATCCTCTTGTTCAAGCGTCGTAAGCTATATGAATAGATGTTATTCTGTGAACGTGTTTTGAATGTTAGTTCCGTCTGCCCGATGAAACCAACGCCACGCTTGCAGTGTATATCTAGGTTGCAGTAACTTACATGGTGGTTTTCTGCACAAAGAGAAATGCGGTTTTTAAGGGTTGGGGGATGGTAAGTATAATCGACTCTCATCTATACCCTCTTGCCCCCCCTCCCCCCTCCCCCCAACCACTGCACTAAACCCAGTGTTGCAACATCCTTTTTTACTCTGTCAGTACCAAAAGACTTTTTTTGTAATTTCTTTCTTCTCATTAGGACAAGTGCCTCTGTGGAAAATAGAAGCAAGCCTCCAATTAGACAACGCTGCTAAAGCCCACACGAACTTACCCACCAACCCTCAGTCACCCTCTCAACGTTACACATTTTTACAGCTGCGTGGTTTCTTGCTCGAAATTGTACAACAAACATCACCTTACCCAGCGTAACAATTCCACTGCATTCAGTCCCTTTTGTTTCATTATTTGAAGAAAGAATAACTTATGGAAAAGATGTACCGTATTTGATATAAATAATTTGTTTGATTTCTCTCTACAACTTCTGTGCCAAACAAATTTCGCTGTGGGTACTGCAGTTTTCTGGGATGTTACTCCGTGCTGATTGGTAAATATTTACGGACATTTCAGAGGACACTGACGCCTTCACATTCACGGTAAAAAAGTCCACGGCGCCATGTTGACTGATGAATAGTTACCGATAATTCGAACGATTTATAGTACCTTCTTGTGGTGTTCTATCCCACAAGAACGTAGTCTTCAGCGACACAGCTGTGGTGACTTAAAATATTCCGTGTTTCACTCCGATATACATGAAGCTAATGATGTATTCAGAAACACGTGTTGCTAAAAATGTTGAGTGTACGTTATTGTTGCAGTTTTACGTAAGTTGGGACGCTTCGGCAAATCTTCTGTAATCCAGTAACAACAATGCATTCACTCCGCAGTTGGTCTCACGACGGGTCCATAACCTCTTCCAAAGCGAGATGCGTTCTGCTGCTTCCTGTTTCAATTTCCAGTGTCTTCTCTTTTTCTTAAGGTAATCCAGTGGCTGCTTACGTCTTCCTCCTCGTCTTCCCTTCGTTTCTATCCTTCCCTCTAACTTTCCCCCAAGCACATGTTTTAGAAGGCCGTTTCTACTCCAGAGGTGACCAATCCAGTTAGCTTTCCTTCTTTTTATTGTATGTAGGATATTCCTGTCCTCCTTGACGCGGTATGTTACTTATTCATTTCTCACACGGTCAGTCCAACTGATCTTCTTTATCCTTCTACAACACCACATTTCAAAACTTTCCAGGTATATTGACCTATTTTTCGAAGTGTCCACGTTTCAGCGCCATACAAAGCTGCATTCCAAATGCAGCACTTTGCTTGTTTCTTCCTTGAATTTAAGTTCAGTTTTTTGGTGAAAAGTTTTCTTTTTGTTGAATGCTGCTTTTGCCTTGGCAGTTCTGGATTTAATTTCAAGCTGTAACAATATGTAGAAATAAATAACAATATATCTTGAATATCCGTTTATTGATTCCAGGGCTGCTTCGTTGTTACAGAGAGACGTACGGAAGGACAGGGGGATTTTTGTAGTGCTTCATAGGAATTCGTAGCTGTCTTACGTTCTGCGGCTTCTGCCCTCTTTCTCTTTCTGCATAACCACACAGACTTTTATTGTGCAAGAAAAGTAAAAGTCTCAAGTGTGTCTCTTCAGTGTAGTAAATCAGGGGCCCACAATTTTTTCAAAAACCTAGGGAGTCACCCCAAAATTCCAGGAGCAAGAAAAGTGATACAAAACAAATTCCATATCGAGGACTCACAAATAGTAAGCACCGTCGTACAAAATTTATCGACTAGGGCTACCTGGCCCCGTAGATTTGCCCACCTATGTGCTAAGAAACAAGTTAGAAGACATGGAAAACGGGGTATGATTCCCAGCTGGGATAGCTTTTTCTGTTTCCCATGGCTTCAATGCTGGTTTCGGGGTCCACCCCGTCCGCTTCTCAGTCGTTACTATGGGCTGTTTCCACAGTGCAAATCGGCCGGAGCCTTAAGCTGACCATATCTGTCTAATAAAGAGGCTTAGAATGTGTGAAGACATTCTTTTAATTCCACATATTGCGAGTCATATTTAAGGTTCTTTTGTAAGCATAATACTTTTAACCTTTTAAAGCCTAGCGGTAGCTTTACATACGACCAGGTTTAACATTAAAAAATTCTACGTGGTGCCCACATTGCGTTTATGTGTTTTGTACGGATCTCAGAACAAACAGCAACTTTTGGCTTACAAAACATTAAGAGATTGGTTTTTATAACCGAAGTGGAGAGTGTTTACAGCGCGGTACTCACTGAGTCCTTATATAAAACAGGTACGCTTCGGTTAAATACCGTATCCTTCAATTACTGTCACAGATGGCAGAAAATGTGTGGAATGAGAGTACTAAATAGCTAAAGAAGGCAATGATTCTGCACCACTGGTGGCGCCATCAGGTTTCTTCTAAACGTGGGCACGTTTTTCTAAACTACGCGAAGACACAGTACAAAGAACTACTCACAACTTCGACGACCTGAGATATCTAACAGCAGTAGCTAAAACGTTGAATTAGTGGAAGCGAAAACTGAACGAACACAAAAAGGGTTACAGAAATTTATACGATCCAGACAGTAAATTTCTACAAGCAGTGTACAAAATAGAAACAACTGCCGATAGATATGTTACAGATTTATTCCATTTGTGAAAAATAACAGACCACAGAGAACAATAACACACTGGGGGGGGGGGGGGAAGGTAACCTTATTGGCAAACAAATCTTAAAATACGACAGGTTGTGTGTACACACCTACAGAATGGTGGAGTGACGCCAGGACGGGCCCTTATCGTAGCGATAAAATTCATTTATCTATATTTTTCTATAAGCCAAAGAACTAACATTCTAACATTCTTTTTCCAGATGTAACAACTCACTCTTGTAGTTATGGATACTTAACGCCAGTTGGCGTTTAGTAGCGAAAACAGCTTGTTACTGTGACGTAGTGTAGAGGCACCTAACATTCATAAAATTTCGGGTTTTAATAAACTGCGACGAAAGCCTTAACTTCCTACACAACGACTAATTTTCGAGATCTGAGGTTGAAGATTCAAGTAGTCTGGGATGTTACGTTGTGTCAAATGATAAAGGACACTTGCATCTACAGCGACTGTCTTCTTATCCCTTTAAAGACGAAGCGTATCTGTTTTATATAAGGACTCAGTGCGTACCGCGCTGTAAACACTCTCCACTTCGGTTATAAAAACCAATCTGTTAATGTTTTATAAGGCAAAAGTTGCTGTTTGTTCTGAGATCCGTACAAAACACATAAACGCAATGTGGGCACCACGTAGAATTTTTAATGTTAAACCTGGTGATACGTAAAGTTACCGCTAGGCTTTAAAACGTTAAGACGGACTCTGCTTCATAGAGTCAAAAGTCTTTGCTTTTAGTGTCATTTGTGTATTTGGTGTACGAATTTCGTGTTTCTTTTGAACCTGTCTATACATTGTTCTGTTCCATGTGGTGGGCCTTAGATCCTGATGGATTTTGGGTAAAGGCAATGCAGATGCGTTTGAAGTCAGTCTTGCTTCCCATCCCCCCCACTTCCCTTGCTGCCAACACCGGTCCCCTTCTTTCTCTCTCACTTCTACCGCAAACACACTTGCCCCCTCCATTTCAGCCCCCTCGATCCCGCGTGTTTCAATGCGTCCATTATTTCAAGGACAGGTTAGCTTTAAAAAAAAAGCCAGTAGGTTTCCTTTTCTTCTCTGAAAATGCCAAATACTTCGAGCTAAGGGCTGATGCACAGCGACCCTTCCTGCTGGGATGAATCGTTAAGTTAGGTTACTAATTCTTTGAAGCGTAGGAATTAAACTAGGCACGCGTTACTTCTGACTTGCATCGAAACTTAAGATTGACGATCCCCCCCCCCCCCCCAATTCCTCTTCTAATAGAGCGAAGTAATTTCTGGAAACATCTGCTCTGCCTCAGGTGAATTCACTCCTTGACGTTTACGTGCCACTTTATAGGTCTAAGAGGGCCCGCCAGGAGTTTTTATTCCGTGTTAACGATTTCAAATACTGTTCGGACCTCAAGATGGACGGAGCGAGTTTCTTCGAAACGTCTTTAACCTATATACTTACCAGATTATATGAGATCGCATATTAAATGCTTCTTTATAAATATCGTTGCTTTAAGATTTATGATATTGATTGAAAACTTCCTGTTTTAAAAGCTTCGAGTAATTTTTTTTTGGCCCTTAATATATCGTAGCCTGGGTTCGTTGTGTAACTTGTCTTCCATGGTTTAGCCGCGTTGGAAGGTGAAGCTGCTAATACCGTTAACGGCATGTGACACGTTACTCTTGACATCTTTAGAATGGAATAAGGTGCTCCAGATGTAGGTGTTTCTCGCCGTGATACACAGAGTTTGCTGGAAGTTCCTGCAGGAAAGGAATTTTTTCCGTAGGGACAGATGGGAATAAAATAAAGACGATATTAAGGGCTTATACGGAAAGGTAGAGACTGAACTGATTAAGGTTAGTATAGGGAGCGGTCGCGGGCTGTTTTGAATACGGTCATGAACCTATCGGTTTCGTAAAATAGCGTGCGATTTATTGAATGCCTGAAGGAATATGAGCTGCCGAACAAGGATTCTAGTCTAACGTCGACTTCAGGCTTCCTCCGCGATGTTAATGAGATCTGCACTCTTCGGACTCTTGGTCCTTGAAGATTGGATCGATGTTGTCCCGAAACGTCGGTAAACAAGTACCACACGACACCGCGTATATATCCCAGAACAGCACAGATCTCAAGGTTTCTATTCTGTTGCGTCAACAATTTATCTTGTCGTTGTTTGTTCCCGTCGTCCTCTCTCCATTCTTGTCATTGACGAAGCGTAGAGTAGATTAACCTTTTAAAGCCTAGCGGTAACTTTACCTACCGCCAGGTTTAACATTAAAAAATTCTACGTGGTGCCCACATTGCGTTTATGTGTTTTGTACGGATCTCAGAACAAACAGCAACTTTTACCTTATAAAACATTAAGAGACTGGTTTTTATAACCGAAGTGGAGAGTGTTTACAGCGCGGTACGCACTGAGTCCTTATATAAAACAGATACGCTTCGTCTTTAAAGGGTTAAAGGACATCCTGGTCAATCTTAAGCAGTGAATGCTGGTACCACATCCTTTCTGATTCATTATTCACCTGTCATCCTATCATTCGAGGGTGTTTAGGCAGCGAGACCAGTAGTGTCCTTAAACAAATCATAAATTCCTAAATACAAGTGAGAGAACAAAGGGAGAAGTGCGAGATATTTGAGGGTTTCACGGTATTGACCATGGCGACCGTCTGCTGTGATGTAACACCGTACAGTCTGGTATATATATATCACCCTTGGTAGGTTTCTACCAACCTACATGGCGTCGCATCACAGAAGACGTCAGTGTAAAAGCAGCAGGTAGACAGGCAAGAAGTTCGTATAATTGCCATTCGCAAAGAGCATTTAGAACTCAGTGACTATCTCTTCGACTGCCTAGAACAGTGTTTCCTCACCAGGTTTCTCGTAAAATCGTTAGGGATTTTCGCGAAAAATCGTGAAATAAATAAAATTTCTGAAATACCGCGAAAAATTCCAAATATACCTCGAAATATTGAGAGAATTTTTTTTTCTGGCAGTTGGCAATACTGTAGTAATCTCCGTACACTACCAGCTGCGTATTTGTCGTTTTCATTTCATAGGCAGGGGTCCTTAGGAATGTGAAAAATTATTTTAGGGGCTCCTGTATAAAACAAAGGTTGGGAAACTTTGGTCTAGAAGGTAATGTACATCGGTCGACACAACCGTTTTAGTACGAGGAATTGAATTACGTTAGGAGACGTGGTTCTGTTGCTACGTACGTTCTGTCGTGTGGCCGAATTTCTGTACCCCATTAGGGCCTTAAAAGCATGCGGTGGAGCATCACATTGCCGCACTAATGTGGCCACTCTTACGTTACGTACGTGATGCAGGTCAAAGTAGCCTTCTGCATGCGTCTCACAAATTTTATACATGGCTTAATTGAACGATGTAAATTATTTCCTGCGCATGTCGTGAATTCTCAGAGAAGGCTGGAGCAAACAGCTTCACTTATTCCTAACTTCGGCATTAGGTGGAACTGAGTGATAAGCTTCACGCTTCGGCCACTTTACCACAGGGAAATATTCTCCCGTTACTGATTGGAGGTTGGATGGGCTAGCAGAGCCGGTCTGCAAAATTGAGCGAAACCTATCGTAATTATTATTATTTATTTTGACTGCAAATGGGTTTGTACCCGGTAGCAGCGGTACTACAATAAGACACAACACACAAAATAACACACCGCACTCAAACAGAACACAGCGCACAAAATTACAAAAACAATAAAGGATACGTACTGCACACAATACATACAATTACAATACAAATACAATACGCATACATATATAATACAAATACAATTACAACACAAATACAATTATAATACAAATACAGTTACAATACAAATACAAGTACAATACAAATACAATACACATACAATACAAATACAATTACAATACAAATACAATTATAATACAAATACAATTAAAATACAAATACAATACACATACATATACAATACGAATAAAATTACATTAGAAATGCAATTATAATACAAATACAATAACAATACAAATACAATTATAATACAAATACAATTACAATACAAATATAATTATAATACAGTAATATACAAGTACAAATACAATTACAATTAACTTAAAGTTGACGAATTAATATTAATTAAAAATTAAGCACACTGTACAGTAGTACATTCACAGTACTGAATTACGTAACTTCATGAATTGATGCACTGCACTTGTGTAACCTTTTTAAGCCCAGTGGTTACTTTATGTGCCACCGGGTTTCACTTCGGAACACCCACATTCTGCCCACAGACCGTGTTTGTGCTTCGTGTGACGCGCAACAAACTGAGATTATTTCCGTGCGCCGAATCAATTAATTGGTTTTTGTAATGGAAACAGATTGTGTTTACTGTGCGGTACGAACTGAGTCTTTAGATATATTCGAACCTTCACTTTTGTTTCCAGCCTACCCTTACAAGAAGGACGAGCGGGAAATGCGTAGGAACTTCGAGAACCCTAAATATTTATCTTCCGTTTGCGTAATGATAATAGTATAATAGTGCATATAGTGCTTATTACTCCACTCCCATCCACCCTCTTTTCTTCACCTCCTTTCTTCCTCCCGTGGCCCAGGCGTTTAGTCGTTGGCCTGTCACCGCTGAGGTCCAGGTTAGAACCGAGCAAGGTGGTGTAACACTCCTAGTGGATAAAGTAGCACTGGAACAGGTTTGTCTCCCAGTACTTCGGTTTCCCTCTGTCAGTATCATTCCATCAATATTCCATACTCATCTTCATCTTAATGCTACTCTTACCAGAAGGACAAACGGGCCTAGCCTGGGACGCCGCAAAGAAAGCATTGCTCTTCCGGAAATCTGGGAGCATTGGACCGAAAAGTACTTCCACCTTTTTCCAAATTTTAAAGGAGTTTAACTCAGCACAGATGCGGTGCCTAGAAAGAATGCTGTGACACAAAAAGACAATAAAACGCCCAATATTTTTGGGATGGCGTTTGAGATATGACACTTTCTAGTTTGGCACCCCTGAAATGGTGGCAGTACCTTCTTCCGAAACGTCTGTACCGTCTTATGAATGTGCATAGTGTTATAAACCGTAAGGCAGCATTACGACTGAGGTGATATTAGTTCTTCCAGAAATTAAAATCCATGTTATTAGATGGCGTCCTTTTTAGCTTCAGGCTTAAATTGTTAAACAGTTAACATTTCTTAAAACGAATTTGTTGTTTGTTGTTGAGCAGTACATCTTCATACGGTGTCTGATGTACAGATCTATTGTTACAGACGCTAGAAGAATTACAACAATTAATATCCAGCCCCGACAGCCGTTTTAACCTTTTAAAGACGAAGCGTATCTGTTTTATATAAGGACTCAGTGCGTACCGCGCTGTAAACACTCTCCACTTCGGTTATAAAAACCAATCTCTTAATGTTTTATAAGGCAAAAGTTGCTGTTTGTTCTGAGATCCGTACAAAACACATAAACGCAATGTGGGCACCACGTAGAATTTTTTAATGTTAAACCTGGTGGTACGTAAAGTTACCGCTAGGCTTTAAAAGGTTAAGAAGTGGAGCCACTTAGTGATATTAAGCTAGTCGAGAGCTGTTATACGCTTGTGGCGTGATCGCACTGCTAGTAACTCTAAATGCAGTGAGTACTTTCTCCTTTGGTCGATAATTAAAAAGAAGATATAGCAACAAAATTTATATATGTAATGCATTGTGCTTGTTCTTAACCTTTTAAAGCCTAGCGGTAACTTTACGTACCGCTAGGTTTAACATTAAAAAATTCTACGTGGTGCCCACATTGCGTTTATGTGTTTTGTACGGATCTCAGAACAAACAGCAACTTTTGCCTTATAAAACATTAAGAGACTGGTTTTTATAACCGAAGTGGAGAGTGTTTACAGCGCGGTACGCACAGAGTCCTTATATAAAACAGATACGCTTCGTCTTTAAAGGGTTAATACAAGTATCTTAACTTAAAGTAATTGAGACGCAAAACAAAGAGACAGCTAGTATTGTTAGATTCTCAGTCAGTTTCCTGGCCTGAGAGAGATAAGACGAGGGCAGCTGTGATGTGTTTTATATATAGGATGCCAACAAAAACGGGGACCATAACGTATAGCACAGGTATGAAACTTATATTGGCCAAACGGTTCAGATTCTTTGTCCCTGCCAGAAGTCGAACGTCTGTCTTCTGCTTCGGAGCCGACCAGTAGAGCAACAGCCAAACTTCAGGTTATTCATTAGTTTGAGTGATTTTGTACAAATAATACATAGAAACTCATGAATGTAACGATATTTTGGCAACGACTATAGAGCGAACGTGAAGTTAAGTATGCAGCTACTATATAGTGCTGGCACACATTTGGGACCGAACATAAAACTCTCCTTTTGTTCCACAAAACAAAATAACGCGCTGGACACGTCGAGTTTTTATCCTGCTTCCGTACATGAAGGGCATTGCTGGGTACTTGATACATAAGGAGCATTTAACCAAAGCACACGTTTGTGTACAGTTAAGGTTGATTGCTGATGTTGGAATTCAACTGCTAACGTAGGTTTACGTAGGAGAAGTAAAGGTAATGGGTTAAAATGCGCCGTGTGTTTAATTAACATTTTAAAGCCTAGCGGTAACTTTACGTACGACCAGGTTTAACATTAAAAAATTCTATGTGGTGCCCACATTACGTTTATGTGTTTTGTACGGATCTTAGAACAAACAGCAACTTTTGCCTTATAAAACATTAAGAGATTGGTTTTTATAACCGAAGTGGAGAGTGTTTACAGCGCGGTACGCACTGAGTCCTTATATAAAACAGACTCGCTTCGTCTCTAAAGGGTTAATTAAACACCAGCCCAGGGATAACATGGGCCTATGTGTGGGGAAGAGGGAGGATGTATATTTCCGGTATTTATCATATTTGTTAGTACATGGAGGCGAGTAGTTACCTTGCAACTTCCTCCGACCTCTTTAGCCTCCGGGAATAAGGTGCCGTTACATGGGACAGAGCACTGAGTGGGTAGCAGAACCTGTCCGAACACTGTAAAAAGCCTTAATATGAGATCTGCGCTCTTCCGGGTTATTACGCAGCGTCGTGTGGTAATCCTTTACCGACGTTTCGGGACAACATCGGTCCTATCGTCAAAGATCAAGAAGTTCTTGAACTTCTTGATCCATGAATATGGGACCGATACGTTGTCCCGAAACGTCGTTAAAGGATTACCACACGACTCTGAGTAATATCGCGGAAGAGCCTAGGTGTCTTCAGCATAGTGCCGGAAGCGTGAAATTAATCCTCACGTAGTTGCTGTAGAAGCCACGAAATGTCGCAAGGGGAGAAGAAATGTAGCATCACTCAGTCTTAACCTCGCCACTAGATGGGGTGAGTCATTGGTTAGTTTCACGATTCGGCCGCTTTACTACCTTTATGAAACCTCTGTGATCGATTAAATGGGGCGTTGAGTGGGCCGCAGAACCGTTTTAGAAGTTTTGGACAAGAGAATAATTTTTTGCTTCTTGCGGTATTTGAACCTCGGACTGCGCAGCCCATAGCGTAGTCACTGTGTTGACTGAGGTAACCTATATTTCAGAAAGGATATACGCTCACCTGACCGAGTTCTGACCCCACGATCTCCGAACCACGACTCAGAAGTGTCTAACCATTATGATCACTACACAGTTTTATCCAGTCTCCTATTATTTCGTCCCTCCTGCCCTCAAATATCGCACTGTGCATCCTATCAGGAGCACACCCAAATGGGGGGCTGCCGGGCTGCAGCCCCCCACAAATCCCCCAAAAACAAATCTAAACAACACATTTTGTAGATACTGTAATACCAAAAGTTTTACGTGATTTCCCCTTCAGCCGAAATTAGTCGCTGAAATCGGCTGATTACTAGTACATTAGAATTTTGAAAAACAATTAATTGAGTCATGGAACATGTAGTTATATTCGTATGCGTATAAATGCAGTTTCAGACAGTATTATGTTGTACTTAACAACATGATTTTTCTAACATAATTTTTTAAAACCAACATAAATTACATATAGCCTCAGGGTTAGGCCCGCCCCCCCCCCCCCCCGGCCGAAGGAAGAATTTTGGGTGCGCATCTGCACCGTATTATAGAACACCCTCAACCTCTGTTCTTCCCTTACAATCTCCCATGAGATGTAGCGTTAACCTTTTAAAGCCTAGCGGTAACTTTACATACGACCAGGTTTAACATTAAAAAATTCTACGTGGTGCCCACATTGCGTTTATGTGTTTTGTACGGATCTCAGAACAAACAGTAACTTTTGCCTTATAAAACATTAAGATATTGGTTTTTATAACCGAAGTGGAGAGTGTTTACAGCGCGGTACGCACTGAGTCCTTATATAAAACAGATACGCTTCGTCTTTAAAGGTTTAATCGATGCACAAAACAATGGATTTTATAAAATGTTATAAGGACCAAACACAAAGGATTTAACAGCAGCATAACCCTACTATTATAATACTGCCCAATATAAATCATTCAACTCTAGTAGCTTCTGTTTCTTGAAAGCCTAACCATATACAATTCAACAACTCCACATTAAAAAAAAGGAAGTCAACAGGCTGTGTTTCTCTGGTCTATTACCATTGAAAAACCAGGCGCTGGGTAAGTATAGAGGACATCAGAAGAAGCAGTGAGGTAACTCATAGCATAATAAAAAGACAAAGACGACACAAAATCGGTTTTGTTTCGTTCTGACGGTATCGATTTGCATAGTTGCTGAGCAGCTTCTTGCTTCATTGTGGGTTCCGAAGTTGGCGACAGGTCTGCGACATATGGCTGGTAGGACCCTGCTGGGTGGAGGACGTTAAGACAAGGAACGGCAGAGTGGCTTGTCGCCGCGACTGGGCCAGGCCTTGTGGATAGTAACAGCTTATGCTGGTCTTTGGGTAGAGTCCACGCGGTTATATTTGTAAGAGCGTTGTTTATGTTTTGTGTAAAGAATGAGAGATTTTTGTTTTTTGTGGAGGGAAACAAAAATAACCAAACATGCCTCTTATTTATAGTTACGATTAGGAATGATACAGTAAGCGAAACGAAAAAGTACACTTGAAATTTTCTAGTTGTGTTGTAATTGTTCATATGTACGGTGCACAAAAGTGCAATGACAATCAAGAACTATCTCTCATCATTAGAGTATATTACTGAACGTTAAGTTACGTTACGTTACGTTACGTTACGTAGTCCTTCCCCTCTTCTATCTACTCACAGTAGGTGTCGAGATTTTTTATATTCGCTTGATCACACTCAGACACACACCACAGTCGGTAGGACTCCTCTGGACGAGGGATCGGCCCGTCGCAGAGACCTCTACCTGACAACACAAACACTGTACAAGAAACAAACATCCATGCCCCCGGTGGGATTCGAACCCACGATCCCAGCAAGCGTTCGGCAGCAGACCTACGCCTTAGACCGCGCAGACACTGGGGTCGGTGTTTTACTGAACCTTCTTTTTAATTTTTTGCGATGTTTGTTGCTGCATGTTTCGGCCAGTGTTCAGTCTTCACCAACATCATTCACATTGAACATTGGGGACTGTTGCTGGTTTTACATCTGTGTCACACATACGATAAGTGTCATATTCTAATTCTAAATTCTAATGAAGAGGATTTGCCGTTCTTTATGTATATGAACAAGATAGGCAATGTACGTGATAACTTAACCTTTTAAAGCCTAGCGGTAACTTTACGTGCAACCAGATTTAACATTAAAAAATTCTACGTGGTGTCCACATTCCGTTTGTGTGTTTTGTACGGATCTCAGAACAAACAGCAACTTTTGCCTTATAAAACATTAAGAGACTGGATTTTATAACCGAAGTGGGGAGTGTTTACAGCGCGGTACGCACTGAGTCCTTATATAAAACAGACACGCTTCGTCTTTAAAGGGTTAATATTGAGGCGCCGTCGCGTAACCATTTTTTACTGCGGAAAAGCAATAAGCCTTACATCTTCTGAGTGTGTGTCTACAGCCTTATTTATCCAGTATGCAAAGCGCATGCGCTGTACTCTCATGTGTGGCCTGTCCGACTGTACAGTATTTTTCCACATTATCTCATAAACGGCACGATTTTTTGGGGGAAAAAAGTTATTGAACTAAAATTTGTATTTTGATTTTCTCTACAACACATATCTGAAATATTTCGCTTTCTAAGAAGAATTAACGAGATACTGTCATTAATGTACATAGGTCTTCATGTAAAGTACCCGTTATACTTCACAGATTTTAATGAAACTTGAAATTTTTGGACAGATTTTTGAAAAATACTCAAATATCGAATTTTATGAAAATCGGTTCAGTGAGAGCTGAGTTGTTCCATGAGAACGGACGGACAGACATGACGACGCTAAAAGTCGCTTTTCGCAATATTGCGAACGCCACCAAAAACTTGATATTAGGAGATATCCTTCGACAGATGTCTATAATGTTTAAAATGTGTAATTCCAATGGGTTACGAGGTTTTCCCGTACTCTGTGATACAGACCTCACTCTGTGTGTTAATCTCAATGGGAGGTTACGGTGAAGGGAACCAGACTCGTTACTGCTTAACGGCACTAGTGCTTGGAAGTTACGGACCATCCTTTCTAGAGCCCCGATTTCACGCACAGGCATTTCAGTCTCTTAGATCTTTTAAGAAGCACTTGTCTTGCAATCAATTTGTAACAGACGCCGACATGAAGCAAGCTGTCACCTCCTGGCTACACACACTTGGCACCGATTCCGTCTACGCCGGCATACAAACCTTGTTGCCACGATGGCACAAATGCTTATATGTCAGTAATGATCACTTTGGCGTCTGGTGTGTACCATCTGCTACCCATGTGCCGTGCGTAGATCGAAGTCAGAATAAAGTTCTCGATATCGGAGGATTTGTTGACTTGTTTTTTTCCGTTGTTTTGTTGCTTACTTGCTCGTCGATGTATGCGGTATGTTAATACAGGCGTATTGTAGCGTTTTTTTTTACGTACAGTAATATCGTCAAAGGCTGGGGCTGTGTTCGTGACAAACGTGACTGTTAGCAAGACCAAGTCCTTATGGAAAACTGGGGTTTAAGGGAATCGCGGAAGACTGAATGTGTTGAATGAATCTAAAAAACGTCAAAAGCAAAAAAAAAATATATATATATACATTGAACATGCAGCGTACAAAGTATAAGGGAAGACGTCCCCGTTGGTTATACAAAAGTTAGAGAACTGATTTTGCGTGTCGTCAGAGCCATGCTATAAGCTAATGTCGAGCTATTGTTGAAAAAAGCTACCGACGTTGTCCGAGTGTAGTGAAATTAAAAACCATACATACATAAAACAAAATACCGCGGTTGGCAGCATTGAATTTAAATGGAAACCTGCGGTTTGGTACTGATTGCTGTATTTGTTGTGAAACGTTTTAATTAAATTTATATAGCTAGTTCCACCAGACGGAAACAGATATTGTAAAAAACGGACTAAGTTTTGTTGTATGTACTGAAATCGAACACCGAACTTCCAACTTACATCGAGTCACCTGTTACTGATGACTGTGCTAGTCTTCTTGGGGATACGTCTGTCGCACATCTAGAGTTACGGTCATTTTTTTATCAGCAATAACTCTGCAAGGAAACAGGTTTTTAGTAGACGAGAATTCTTTCTGTTGCTCCTGCTTCAGCAAGCTTGGAAATTGCTCTGCGCATTCAAGTACAGCAAACAGCGGAGGCTAATACGTATCAAAACGTTACGTTCGCCTGCATTTCGCTTGCAGGCTCACTCGAGGATGAGGAACTGGAAGGAATTTGGTTGTTAACCTTCCAAATTATAGTCCTAAGTTCATGAATACTGACAGCTTTTTAAACCTTTTAAGGCCTAGCGGTAACTTTACATACCACCAGGTTTAACATTAAAAAATTCTACGTGGTGCCCACATTGCGTTTATGTGTGGAGAGTGTTTACAGCGCGGTACGCACTGAGTCCTTACATGAATCAGATAGGCTTAGTCTTTAAAGGGTTAAGGAATGAATTGTAGATATTACAAAATATTTCAGCACAGAGCGTTTTATTAACAGACTCTATTACAGTCTATATGCATTCTGTTTCAACATGTAAGATGGTAACATTTTTACAAAGCAGAAATGTTATTATTATTTGGAACAAGCCAGCTTGTTTTTATACAAACCAGTTTTTGTTTTTTGCTCTCAGTAACTGACGTTCATATTTATCTCTTTTAATCTCTCCCAGCTAATACTTGAAAGAAGAAAGTTGAATTTATAAACTTTATAAGGTGGGCTGTTTAGACGACACGTGGGAATGTTCAGTAACGTGGCAAATAACTTAGCCGTAGGACGATGTAGAGTATCTTGGCGACAGGTTCATATGTCCGTATTACCTGTACACTCTAAATGTCAAAGTTACTCCATTATTTTCCACAGAGTCTGCATACTTGCAAGTGGTTTTAATACCGGTGTATCTAATTAGGTATTTAAAGTCTAAATATTCATTATGGTTAAAGTACAATGCTTATATATTTAACGTTTTAAAGCTTAGCGGTAACTTTACGTACCACCAGCTTTAACATTAAAAAAATTCTACGTGGTGCCCACATTGCGTTTATGTGTTTTGTACGGATCTCAGAACAAACAGCAACTTTTGCCTTATAAAACATTAAGAGACTGGTTTTTATAACCGAAGTGGAGAGTGTTTACAGCGCGGTACGCACTGAGTCCTTATATAAAATAGATACGCTTCGTCCTTAAAGGGTTAATTGTAGATACATGTTCTTACGTGCCTGTAGAATAATTTTCTGATAAATATGAAAGTGTGTTTAGTAAAAACGAAAAAAAAAATGAAAAGGAAAAGAAAAGAAAGAAAAGAAAACTGGAAAAATTCACGCAAAGAGACTGTTGGAGTTTTTCTTCCTGAGTGATCTGTTTTGGGCTTCAGTACGTGACCCAACTGTCTGCTTTTGTCACTGTAATTGACGTTAATGGATTAGTTTGGTCAGTGCGTACTGGCTGTCTATTGCAGGTAAAGGTTTGGTCATGGGCATGAATTTTGTGTACCGCTACGCGTGTTCTGTTTCTGAACACAAAACCTGTAACTGGAACATGGAAACGGCCATAAATCTGGAAAACATTGGCCGTTTTCCTGTTTTGGCAACTAGCTTAAAGTTCATTGTTCGATGAAGTTTGGATGTTTTCACCGATACTGTGTGTCTTACCTAGAAATTTGATAAAAGATCTGACATACTCAAAGGCACAATGGAGACTGTGATACCTGCACTTTAAAACGTGTACGTCTGTCTGTTACAACTCGCATTTCCGTGTCACCGTATTCCTCCTTTCCAAAGCAACCCACCACTTAACCCAGAAGAAGAAGGCAGCAGGAGCCTTCTGATAGCCGCCAACCACCCCGTGCCTCACCGCCACATCACAGAGAACTTGAAACTTCTGCCGTTAGTAAGCACGTTGTCCCTTAGTCGTCATCAACTTCCCGTCTTTAACCCTTTAAAGACGAAGCGTATCTGTTTTATATAAGGACTCAGTGCGTACCGCGCTGTAAACACTCTCCACTTCGGTTATAAAACCAGTCTCTTAATGTTTTATAAGGCAAAAGTTTCTGTTTGTTCTGAGATCCATACAAAACACATAAACGCAATGTGGGCACCACGTAGAATTTTTTAATTTTAAACCTGGTGGTATGTAAAGTTACCGCTAGGCTTTAAAAGGTTAATGGCATCCCAAATGTTCCTTACCACATTTAAAACAGCCTTGTAAATAAATTTGTCCCTGTGGAAGTCACGAAGACGTATGGAGGAATGGGATATGGCTCCACTCATTCTTAACTGTGTAGAGGTAAGTAGTCAGCGTCGTTCCTCACCGGCTTTACGTCCAAAGAAAGTTGAGATACTGACTATCCGGTGCTGAGTGGATGTGACGTCAGATCCAGTGATGGAGGCTAGCTCTGTCTAAGCGGCCCAACAGAGTAGGTGTTCTTCTCTTCTCCCCCTCCATTCACCTGAGGACGGAAGCAGAGCCAGCTTCCGAAACGTTGTGATTTTAATTTTTTAATATTTTTAATATTTTACTCTTCGGACGATGGATAAAGTCCATAAACCCATCACCACACAACATTATACACCATCGTCAGAACCTTTTAGAATGGCTGTTTATGGTTCATACGGATTTAGTGGAGACAATTCTGGATTGCAGAATCAGGGTGCTGATTAATCCACTGCCATAGTTGCCGATGAAACGTATTTTGATTCCAGGCAAAGGTAAGGGGTTTCTACCGTCTCCAAAACATTCCGACCCTCTTTAGAACCCACCCAGCTTCCCTTTCAGTAGGTAAAGGGGATTTATCCCTGGTGTAAAGCGACCGGGGCGTGAATGTGATCAATCACGTGTATCTAGTGTCGAGATCAAGAGTGCGTGGAGCCATAACTCCAAATCCTGTCTGGACTTATTCCTCGTGGCTTGGTGCTTTATTGAGTACAGGGACAATTTTACTTTTGCCTCTTAGGGGAAAATTGTTTTCTGTTTTTCAGTGAAGCAACTTAAAAATTTAAACCTTCAGAGACGAAGCGTATCTGTTTTATATAAGGACTCAGTGCGTATCGCGCTGTAAACACTCTCCACTTCGGTTACAAAATCCATTCTCTTAACCCTTTAAAGACGAAGCTTATCTGTTTTATATAAGGACTCAGTGCGTACCGCTCTGTAAACACTCTCCACTCCGGTTATAAAATCCAGTCTCTTAATGCCTATATCATGATAGGTCCTTCTTCCATCAGTTGTTAAAAGCACACATCGTGCACGCCTTCGTATATTTTAAAAACATAAATTTATAGGCACAAAACAAAGGTAATAACACAATTCAGATATAACGTGTGGTTTTATATTTCTATTTACTGTGTTCAGTTACAGTAATATGAACTAATCTTCCGGTAATTTATTTTCAAATAAATAATAATTTCACGCATTTAAATGCAACTACGCCTGAATCATTTCAGTAGATGCATTTTGTATGATGTTCCATCAGGGATTACCGTCTAAGAAAATTAATTATGTAGTAACACAGCACGGCTTAATTCTGTATATTTTTATAGCTTTTTAAACCCTTGAGAGGATTGCATGAAACAAAAACATATTACAGTAAAATGCTTTTCGACATTTAGACTTGTCCGCCCATTAATGTGTTGAAGTTAATGGGTATTGTTTGTTTATATGTGCATTGTTCTGTTTCTGAAATTTACTTTTTGACAGTTACCGTACATAAATGTGATACATGACCAGTAACCATTACTTCTATCCACAGAGATTGTGGTTTTTTAATGAAGTTCTGTGAACGGGGTGGCCACTGCATAGACTCTTCTCATTCAAGTCTGATTGCAGTGTTGTGAATATTCAGGACGGTCAGTTATTGTCCACAGCAGGAACAGTAATGTCTGGTTTTTGTTTCTTCACGTAATTGTAAAAATTTGATTACAGCAAATCACTACTTAGTCTAAATAGTGACAGTTGGCACTCAGAGACTCTAAAATAGACTTAATTTTATGGACACATTTTTAGATGATCCCCTGGACTGATACCATTTTGAAGGGACTATATATGAATTTGGACTGAGGTAAACATATTTGTATGAAGGATTAATAATAATACGAGCTGAGGAAGTTGGGATGTCGGTAAGTGCACCTACCTGCCGAATCACGCTGCCCGAGCTGTCACTAAGACTGCCGCCGGTTGAACGTTTGTATTTTTTCTTGTGCTTAGTTCCTTTCCCTCGATTCTGCAATATGAAAAATACAAAGATAGCCCTTTTCCTATCCAGTAAGAACACATAGAATGTTAGAAGTCGTCCCTGTGCTTAATTAAACACCGCATTTTGACGGCATATGTGGATTGGAGGCATGACTCCATGCATTCTTTAACTTTTGCACTAGATTTAGGTCCGTTTTCAGTTACATCCCCCGGCTACTTTCTGAATATGAGACTGGTTGCTCCTGAAAGCTTTAGTCCATGATTTCCCAGTCGTCAAGCCCCTAGCCTAATCATTATATGGGACTGAGCTACCTTGGATCCCGTAAGAAAACATAGGTTCAACAAACCAATGAACTTGCATAAACTTGAGGCCCTGCAATTTATAATCGCCACGGCCGAGTGCTTCCTAATGTTGCAGGTGAAGAACGCGGCTTTTACATATGGAGGAGGTGAGGAATGTATTAAATGAGCGGTGGTAGAAGGACAACAAGGGGTGGTCCACCAGATTATGGTTGAATGGGGAATACAACTCTTCATCCTAAAGAATCTGCCATGTTATGGATTGTCAGTGTGGGGCCTCGAAGGTCATACACCTTCCACTGTTTCGGCCTTCTGATTATGCTAATTAAACCCTTTATATATCGTAAACATTTGACTGGCTGAGTCACTACTAGCTTCTCAAGAAGGTTTATTTCCCATGGAGCGAGTTGTTAATTTTTGAAACGTATCTCTAACAACACCACTTATTCTTCTAAACAGAATTTTTAGCAACAGGTGTATGCAAACCGATAACATCACGTCGACAACGCGTTCGGTCACAACCACATCGTGGTCTGACTGAAAAGTGTTTGTATCCGAAGCCACAGTTGTTCTCCCACGCGTGTGTTCTATGTGCGTGTATTTCTCAGATTTCAAACTTTGAACCATTTAACTGATTTTTGTACGAAACTTGGTGCGAGTGCTAAGCCATTGAAGTACTCCCAAACGCTGAAGTTTTTAATTTCCCACAAACGTTAATAACAATATGGCGGATGCGCGACGTTGTGAGACTGGAGCGATAGTAGAGTAACTTCCTTTAGGACCCTTAAGTTGTGAGTGGTTACAGTTCTGGCGAAAACTTAAAAATTTTTTTAAAGCAATATTTTCATAGAATGTCAAAAAACAATGTGGCTGCCATGCGAAAATTTTCTTCAACTTTAGGTCTGATGGCGTTAATTAATGAAGCAATGGGACTAGCCCTGTGAAAATTTCTGCGGAGGTAGATTACGTACATATGTGAGATACTGTTTGTTAATCGGTAGTACATCAACATGGGAAATGTGCGTATAAAACATTTAACGTAACATTTTTTTGGCGCCTTCTCGTAATGTTTATATCTCCCCGTTTATCCTAACAGCCGGACATAATTTCACTCAAAGTGAGCGCTTTTATGGAGATTTAATTTCGCCGGCAACGATAAAACGTACTTCGGTGTTCATGTAAAACGCCTAATGCTTTTTGCCCGATTTTAAGCAAATTTGGATTTTCTCGACACTTTGATGGAAGTCCACTTAGGCCTAAATCCGACCAGTCGGAGCCGCGCTGTTGCATAGGGACAGACGGACGGACGGACATGGCGTAGCTAGTAGGTGTTTTTATGCAGCTGTACGAACGCGCCTAAAGACAGTGACGATGCGAGTCTTTGATATTACGTCAGAAAAATTTATCGTATACGGGATCTGTAATTAACCTTTTAAAGCCTAGCAGTAACTTTACGTACCACCAGGTTTAACATTAAAAAAGTCTACGTGGTGCCCACATTGCGTTTATGTGTTTTGTACGGATCTCAGAACAAACAGCAACTTTTGCCTTATAAAACATTAAGAGATTGGTTTTTATAACCGAAGTGGTGAGTGTTTACAGCGCGGTACGCACTGAGTCCTTATATAAAACAGATACGCTTCGTCTTTAAAGGGTTAATTAATAAATTTCCTTACAAAGTTAAGTAAAACAAGAATAATAATATAAATGCAGGCAGTGGGAAATAGGTTGTTTGAACTTTGCTCGGAATTGTTTGTTTTTAGCTGTGTTTTACACAATCCAAATTCTCGTGTGGGGCCGAGATAGCTCAGTCGGTATAGCGACTCGCTACGGGCTGGACGGTCCGGGGATCGAATCCTGGCGGGGGCGAGGTTTTCCGCAGCCGTCCAGACCGGCCCTGGGACCCACCCAGCCTCCTGTACAATGGGTACCGGGTCTCTTTCCCGGGGGTAAAGCGGCCGGAGCGTGGGGCTAGCCACCCCATCCCCTTCTCGTGCCGTGGCTCACGACAGGGTAGAGCTGTACCTCTACTCCCCCTCTTGGGGCCTTACGGCCTGTTATAGGGTGAACCTTTACCTTTACCAAGTTTTCGTGATATTTTTCATGGTGCACACTGTACAAGTTGACTAATACTAAGTGGAATTTCTTATCATAACAAAAACAGCCAAACTCTAATGAGGGTCTCACTGCAGAAGATTCGGGGTGGACGTCATATACAGATTAAGCGTAATGCTTTTCTACCCTGTTATTAGTAACAGAATTATCATCTGATCATAACCCAAGTATTTACAATACCATAATGACGTGAAGACGTTATCCTGTATAACCTACTAATGTCTCATTTGCTTCAGAACGTACGACCAGGTACAATATGTTGAAATCATGAAACTTGTTTAGGAAATATTTGTAACAGGAATATTTGTGTGTGTTTTTGAATACTTCTGAGGAAAGTTAACACACTTATTTGCTATAATTCTGTTTTAAACTTCGGCTCAGCTGTCGATGATGGCTTGCCCGGTTATTTTTTGTGTTCTATTAACTAACACCGTGCAGAAATCTTTCTTGAAAAGATAATAGTAATTCGGCAAGTTGAGAAATTCCCCAGATTTTATGGAACCCGAAGTTTTATTACCCTCTTCACAAGAATCCGCCACTTGCCCCTATTCTGAGTCAGATAAATCCAGTCCAAGTTCCCTAGCCTATTTCTTGAACATCCATTTTAATATTAGTCTCCCGTCTACGTCTACGTCTTCTCAGTGGTCTCTTTACTCAGGTTTCCCCCACTAAACCCTATATGCAATTTCCTTTTCCCCATACATCCCACATGACTCGCCTATTTCCTTCTTCTTGTTTTGATCAGCCGAATAATTCGGTGAGGAGTCCAGATGATAAAGTTGGCTCATTATGCAGTGTTCTTCAGTCGCTTCTTATCTCGTCCCTCTTAGGCAAAAATATATTCCTCAGTATACTGTCTTCTTAACTTATGTTCTATAATTTCTGCTACTTTTTTTACTCTTAAATCTCGATTCCTACCCCCCCCCCCCCCCCCCACCAAAAAAAGGCAGTATATGTTGAACGTCAGTCTTTGTATTTGTCCAGTTATGCTCATCTGCTTCCGCTGTTTCTCTTCACATTCTTATAATTTTCGTGCGCCCCCTTTCTCTGAATAAGAGTGCAAGCACCTGCTTGGAGTTGTGAAAGATTCAAGGTCATGGGTTTGACTCTCGGAAATGCCACGCAAACACACAGACACACACACACACACGGCATGGAAAGGTCTGGACATATTTCATGGTAAAGCATGCGAGATTGTGCCGCGACCCTCTGATGATATTTTTATGCTTGTGGTTTGTTTAGCGGCTGGGAGACTGCAGTAACAAATAGAAGCTGTCTGAATGAATGAACTAGAAGGATACTGAATTGAGGGAATATCTGTCAGAGTTCGGCCCGAAAGTTTTTGTCATGTTTGCCATCTAAAACATAAAAATTAAAATATGTAGAAGAGTAATTTTGTCTAGCGTTTTGTATTGGTGTTAAACTTGGTCTCTGACATTAAGGACAAATTACATTCTGAGGTTTTTTAAATATATGTTTCAAAGAAAATATTGAAAGTACTTACAGTATACAAAAAAAATCACAAAATTGTTCCTATAAAGAATTTAGCTAACTGTGAGAATATGGAGAACATTTTAACCTTTATCCTGCTAATGTGGAATATATGGTGAGCTGCTAATAATGCCAGCACCACTAATGTGTAATATTTGGTGACCTACATTTGGCAACGCTGAAAGGAGCCTCTTTGTCTCTGTCTTTCTGCACAATGTCTCAACACTGAATCAATCGTGAAAGACGTCCTATGTCATATCTGTGTGCACACACTTACTGGGCTACCAACTAGGCCCTTAAGGGCCCTTAAGTGTGTGTGTGCACACAGATATGACATAGGACGTCTTTCACGATTGATTCAGTGTTGAGACATTGTGCAGAGAGAGAGAGACAAAGAGGCTCCTTTCAGCGTTGCCAAATGTAGGTCACCAAATATTACACATTAGTGGTGCTGGCATTATTAGCAGCTCACCATATATTCCACATTAGCAGGATAAAGGTTAAAGGTAAGGAAATATAAAAACATTAGTGAAAAAGACTAAAAAACGCTGTGCTTGATACCGAGGGTTTAAGAAGGTAGAGATAAAACAGCACTGCAGAAAGCTACGTAGTGGTGAGATCCATTTCTTGCACTCTTCATCAAATAATATGCATGTAATCAAATGTGGGAGGACAAGCTGGCCGAGTTATGTGGCAAGTATGGGGAAAAGAGAAAGGCATAACTGGCTGTGGTGGAGAAAGTTGTGGGAAGGAGACTACTTAGAAGATCTGGGCGTAGATGGGAAATTAATATTAAAATTGTATTTTAGAGAAATAGGCCAGAAGGACATGGGCATATTAAACTGGCTCAGGATAGGGACCAATGGTCGGCTCCCTTTGAGCATGGAAATAAAATTTCAGTTTCCATAAAATGTGGAAAAATTTGTGGATTAGCTGACCAAATGTTAACTTTTGAAAAACGCTGCTGCATGGAGTTAATTGTTTAACGACGCTATCAGTATATGTCATTACGTATTGAACATGGTGTTGATGGTCGAATATTTGGTAAGAGATCCATTGAAAGGAGTTGCTACGAATGATGTCCCCCCCCCCAAAAAAAAAACCCCACACGGGTAAATACGAATTTTTTGTATGCAGTTCATCATTTTGTGTGACCTTGTACAGACGGCATAACATATTAAACCGCTTACGTACGATTTTCATAACATAGTTTGTAAAATCAAACATAAATTATATGTAACCTCAGGGTCAGCCCTTCCCCCCTCCCCGCGCCCCTAGGAAAGATACTGGTTGCGCCTTTGTGTACTGCCATTACACCTACTTTATAAAATTTAAGTGCGTTTCTTTGTTTTGAGTTTTCAACGCTTCCTTTTTGCTTCAATATTAAAGAAACGCTGGCTTCATAAAATTACCACAGCAATCATTGAACCTACTTTCAGTGTGTAAGATGCATCTTAGATGATAAAGAGGGAACGTAACGGTCCTAAAGGAGGGATGGAACAAGCAGACGGTTTAAAGCTGATGG
Source organism: Coptotermes formosanus (assembly GCA_013340265.1). Classification (NCBI taxonomy): domain Eukaryota; kingdom Metazoa; phylum Arthropoda; class Insecta; order Blattodea; family Rhinotermitidae; genus Coptotermes; species Coptotermes formosanus. The sequence goes on along the minus strand of BLKM01000333.1, from coordinate 375,424 downwards.
AGATCTTTTGTTTTTCTTAGTCAACCGCCTCCTCAGGTAAAGGAATTAATACATTGAGGTTAGTAATGTTATGAAATACACGTGTAATTTATGTATAATTTTATTCAGAGCGGCCTAGTTTCTGCTCAGTAATATGCAGTAGCATTCAAGTTAATATCATGGCTTCGAAGAAGTTATTGTTACGTAAGCAAGATACTTGTTTATATCAGAGACGTGGTGGATGCCTTCATTTCTTTAAAACTGAATTCCGTTTTAAGTTCCTGGAGTGGGGTCTAGGTTGAACCCTCTAATGATCTTTTTACCTGCTAAAGAATACCTCCCCTATCACGTCAAAGAGGTTGAATGGTATGGCAGGTGAGATCAGAGGGAGTACAAGCAGGTATGTATGGAATTCTGGTTTTGTATTTGGCTTATAATTTTTAAGTTCCTGGAACAGCTTTTGACTGGCGGGCTATACAACTACCTGCTTTTTTCTTTCATAGTTCGTGCAGTCGGGTTTCGAATTTGGCCACTCACGTCTGTCTAATGCTGAGTTTAGGAATGTGTGGAGCTATACCGCCACGCATCATATGTTTTAATGGCGCAGTATAGCTTCACATTTATGATCGATTTATTAACAAGTGCATGTAATTATTTAGTGATGAAATTATATAATATTTTAATTTTGTGCTTATTCGATTAATGTTTCAAACAAAATTTAACGCCTCACTGTATACATGGCACTGCGATACAAACCGGAATGTCGCGGTTTCGATTCCCGATGATGTCATTAGAATTTTTCATTCAGTTAATCCTTCCGGCCGCACTATGGCCCTGGGGTCGACTCAGCCTCTAACAGAAATTAGTACCAGGGATACCTCCTGGGGGTAAAGGTGGCCGGTGTGTAGGGCTGACAACCTTACCACCTTAATGTGGCGATTTTCTGGCAATTTGAGAGCCTGGACCTCCTGGAGCCTTAAGGGCCTGTCCAAGCCTCTAAAGAGATATCTTTAGTATATACACCAGCTGCTTTGTCATTGAGAAAGCTGCGCATGTGTTGCGCAGAATATGTGTTCTGCTTGGCCGTTTGAGATGCATCCCTAACCCATTAGTTTTTATAAAGGAGACGCAGTGTGTTTTACGTGATATAGGAACTCACTCTCTGTATAAAATTTAAATGAATGCTTAACATTGCAATTTACGGTTAATGAGCTTCGAACGATAAAAATACTGCATATAGCCTAAAATGTTACATGCAGTTAGACTCTTTGGAGTTAACAGAATCGTCGAAAAGTTTGGGCGTAATATGTGGTGAGGTTTATTGCCCTGAATGAGGTGTCACAGACATATTACTTTTTCTTTGTCCTTCCTACCAGCATAAGCATATTTGATCACATTAACAGTCTAATTAGTTTACAAAGTTGCAAACTTCGTAACCATAGAATTGTAGCCAGTTTATCAGACCAAATAAATGCACAGTTGTTCACGTATATGAGGTATATCGCTGCGACATATTTCGGCGTTCAAAATGCCATCTTCAGGGAGCATGTACTGCGAAGTTTAAAACCAGTTGTCAGTAGACAAACTGACTGCAATTCTTCGTAACAGTGCATGAAATGAACAACCTCAAAATGATAACCACAGTTTCGTCTGTGTAGGGAAGCTGTTGTTTTGTGTGGGTGTGAAACTTGGTCTTTCACACTGAGGGAGGAACAGAGGCTGAGGGTGTTCGAGAATAGGGTGCTGAGGAGGCTTTTGGGCCTAAGAGGGACGAGGTGGCACGGGAGTGGAGAAGACTACATAACGAGGAACTTAATGACCTGTACTCATCACCAAATATTATTCGGGTAATCAAATCGAGAAGAATGAGATGGACAGGGCATGTAGCACATATTGGGAGGAAAGAGAGGTTTATACAGGCTTTTGGTAGGGAGACCTGAGGAAAGGCGACCACTTGGGAGACCCAGGCATAGATGGTAGGATCAAATTAAAATGGATCTTCAAGAAGTGGTGTGGGGCATGAACTGGATTGAGCTGGCTCAGGACAGGGACAGATGGCGGGCTCTTGTGAATGCGGTAATAAACCTCCGGGTTCCGTAAAATGCGTGGAATTTTTTGACTAGCTGAGAAATTGTTAGCTTCTCAAGAAGGCCTCTGATCCATGGAGTTACTTGGAGTTAGAGAAGTCACCCAACGCACCTTTTAGAGGAGTTCTGGGATAAAGAAGTTTTGAGATATCTGTTATTATGGAGACCATGTGGTGAAACGGCCGTATGGTTTTGGTGCTGTGTCGCGTGTTCGAATTCAGTTCAGCGCTTGTACGAGGTATGTGTGTCACCCCTGCACTTAGACGGGTAGTGACTTTTGTCGTAAATTACAGTGACGATTTTTCTCATAATATCTCATTGTATTTTACCCTTCTGTAGATTGTTGTTCACTACAGCTCTCTCGCGACTGACACATGATATAAGAAATTAACACTGAGTTGTTATACTTGTCACTAAATTCAGATAATTAATATGAATGCTTGTGATATCCAACATCCTTAGAGACAATCCCAGTGCCGCGCGGTCTAAGGCGTGGGTCTGTGACCGTTCACTTGCTTGGATTTTGGGATCGATTACCGCCCGTGGCATGTATGTCTGTCTCTTGTGAGTGTTGTGTGTTGTCAGGTAGAGGTCTCTGCGACGGGCTGATCACTCATCCAGAGGAGTCCTACTGAGTGTGGTGTGTCTGTGTGTGATCGTGAAGCCTTGATAATGTGGAGGCTGTGGCCCACTAGGGGATGTTGCGCCAAGGGGGAAAAAATTCTACATTCTTTGCATCATTTAGCGATGCTGCGACATAGTAATCGGTTTATCCGTTAAAAGATTTTTCAGGCATCTAAACAGCAGTGGATCTTTAGCGTTTACGCAGGCACGTCTCCCTGACAAAAGAATGTATAATAATCTCTGTAAGTACATGTGTAGATTTTACTTTATTTTCAATACAGGCTACAGTGGAGAAGTGTTAGCTCAGTTGGTATAGTGACTTGATTACTTTCTGGACGAAACAAGACCAGGAATTCAATTTCGGGCGGAAGCAAGAGACTTTTCTCTTCTCCGAAACGTCCATATCGTCTCTGGGACTCAATAAACCTCCCATCCAACTGGAACCAGATCATCTCCCGAGGTAAAGCGACCGAAGCGTGAATCTGACCACCCAGCTTCATCTAGAGGCAAGGTAATAATGCATACCTTAATGGCGTGACGTTTAATGAAGAAAATGAGTAAATTTATTTTTAACCTTATGTATAGTCAAACCCGGTTATAACGACATCGGTTTATGCGACACCTCGTCTATAACGTCAGATGTGTGATACTAGTTAATTCCTCACTGTTAACCATAACATTATACTCCCTCGGTTATAACAACACTCGTTTATAACGACACAAAATACTCAGTCCCTTTCATAACGTTATAACGGAGTTCAGCTACATTTGATAGGGGGATGTACATGCGTCAGGGTTGATTTGAATTTTAGTGGCCAAAATAAATATTTCTGTTACTTCTGAGGTTTGAACCTTGGCTTTTCAGCCTGTAGATAGTCACGCTGGTAAAGTAAGGATGTGCCTTTGAAAGACTTCAAGGCATGTCGGGAATTTGAAGCATAATGCTGGTCATTTTTAACCTCGAAATTAGAAACAAACGAGTTGGGAAAAGCGCTTGTCACCCGTTGAATAGGAGGATAGTTGGAACCCACAGCAGGGCTGGAAATGTCGGGTGAAAAAGGTCTTTTGTCTGTGCCGGGGAACGAATACTTATTCGTCGACGTGAATTCCGTAGCTTGTTCAAGCTTGGGACATAACACTCCGGTTGCTGCACTTCCATCGTAGCTTCTCGCAGCTTTCGCAGGTAAGCGATGAGTTGGTGTCTGAGAGGTACGGATGGACTTTTTAAGGCCGGGCGTTAGATTGACAGCCCAACGTAAAAACTCTATTAACATCAACATCTTATAGCAGGTATCTGAGAGCAAACACGGTTTAAATTTAAACACACGCCCGCATACAGGGGTTCCAGCACAAAGAACGGACTGTGGCATATGGGGCTTACGCTGTGAAAGTAGATATCAGAAGGGGACATCAGTTTTAACAGAATTTTAGACTAAGGATGGTGCAGGTAAAGTTAATCGAAGACTATATTCTGGAACCTGACACCGTGTAGTCTTCTTACACAGAAAAAGGGTGCAGCAGTTATCTTTAAAATGTTGGTACCCCTCTGTCCGTACGTTGACCAACCTTAATGGTTGGTGATTTTTGTAGTCGTTCCCTTTGAATTAAAATTTCACTCCAGCCTTTCTCTTTCACCCATAACCTGTGCATTCGATGGTTGGTATTTTTATAAAGTCGTCCCTAAGCAGCTGTTAATCAGCTGATCAGAGATAATTCTTTCATTTTTAAAAGATACATACACGGTTTCATAAGCTGTTTATTTTCTACGATAATTTACTTCCTGATGATGACTGGATAACTCAGTCGAAACATGTTGGAGGTTGTATAAACAAAGAGCAGTAGTTGGTGATAAATAAAAACATATGTACAAACACGGTGTTTACAGGAAACGGCTGAATCTATTTTGCAGCTTCATTGTACTCTGTTTTATCTCTGTATCCTTTATCTCGTGGAAAAGGGCATGTTGAAAATTCAACGGAAATTTTCTTACACTTATTTTGTCTGCGCTTCAAGGCTGTCTGCTTATTAACACCGTCTGTCACAGACTGAAACAACTTCATCTGACGTTCATATTTATTTATGTTGTCATAAATGAATTATATAATTTTGTATTAAATTTTTTATTCTAGGCCTATGTCTTTAGACTGGCCTGTCACCTGGTTTTCCGATAAAGATTCCGACTGACTGATTTTATGAGTTGATAAACCATCGGTAAATAGATATGTTTCCATGGAACAGCGTTATCATTAAGAAATTAGCAGGTCCTCGACTAGTTAAAAATTCCTTCTGCACTTTAAGCAATTCAAACGGTCATTAAGATGTTCCCGTCACTTGTCCCCATTCTGAGCCAGCTGAATCCGGTTCGTACCATACCATCCTATCCTTTAAGATCAATTTTAATATTATCTTCGCCGTCTACGTTTGTTCTTCCAAGTTGTCGCTTTCCTTCAGGTTTCCCCTCTCAAATGTCGTAGGCATTTCTGTTCTTCTCCCTGCATGCCATACACCCCGCCAATCTCATCCTTCTTAATTTTATCACCCGAAAAATATTTGATGAGGGGTACAAACCGTGAAGCTCCACATTTAGCGATTTTCTCCACCCTCCCGCTACTTCACCCCCTCTCTTATGGCCACATAACTTCAACGGTATATATCAAGAAAGAATTATATTTCTGGCCAGACGCTTGGACCGACGGAGCAGCACGTCTGTTTCAAGTGTGGGTGTTCGCATTTCAACTCTTGAAGTTGAGCCGGTTGCATGAGTGGGGTATTTTTGTTTTATTCAGTTTTTCAAATTATATTTAAGGGCGGTGCCCCAAATTAGTCAAATGTCACATCCTTCCACATCTCTGTGGGTTCGCTGCTCACTAAAACACCTATGAAATTATCGTTAAATGAATCGAGGAAACAGACATGTGATTTCAGGCTTCCGCCGCGGTGTGAATGAGATCTTATGCTCTTCTGGGGTGTTACGCAGCGTAGATTAATAGTTACCGACGTTTCGGGACAACCTATCTGCCCCGTCTGCAAGGGCAAAGCAGTCTAAGAATACTTCTAGACCCTTGAAGATGGAACCGATAGGTTATGCCGAAACGTCGGTACTAACTACCAACCTAGGCTGCGTAACATCTTAGAAGACCTAAGATCTAAACCATACCCATCGTTCATACGAAAATGTGTGTACCTTGTATAGTAAAGGTCTCCAAGGGTGGCGTAGAAGAATCATCTCGTGGGGTACGGAAGGTAACAATGACATGGCAAAGCCGATTGGTTCTATGAGTATCACACCCCCTCGCTTACCATCCCAACCCTCGTACCAGGTCCAGTATTTTATCCATAGACCTTTGGTTGTTATATTTGGGGAGGGGGCGGGGGATGGCATGATAATGTGACCTACTTCCACATTGCATGCGCATGTGCTTATCCCAGGGGTAGCTAATCTATTCCATGCCGAAGGGTAATAATAAAAGCTCGTAAGCTGCTGCTGTCCGAATGTAAGCTTCAATTAAGCTCTTAAATACGGACTCGTGCCGGGCTTGAGAATTGTATAGTGACGGGGGAAGAAAAAGTACTGTAGAAACCAGGGCTGTGGAGTCGGTACACAAAAGCTCCGACTCTGACTCCTCGATTTTTCAAACTTCCGACTCCGATTCCGACTCCGACTCCTTCATAAAAGCTCAATATGTATTAATAACGGTAAACCTATAAGACATTTCATCACCACCACGTGAATCATCAGGCTACTGTTTAGACTTATAACCTATATTTAAGTATAAGTCTAATGGTTACTGTAGTTATCAGGGCTCTGGAGTTGGAGTATCTAGTTAAGGTTTTAGATTGAGGTCGGAGTCGGAGTCGGTACATTTTTACCGACTCCGACTTCGACTTCATCCAAAATTCCTTCCGACTCCACGACTCCGACTTCGACTTCATCCAAAATTCCTTCCGACTCCACGACTCCGACTCCGACTTCATCCAAAATTCCTTCCGACTCCACGACTCCGACTCCTACTCCACGGGCCTGGTAGAAACTGGAGTACGTCTCTTTTTGTCTATTCGCCATTCACTGTTTTTAACCCACTACTCGTTCTTGAAAGGAAAACACATTTGAAGTTTCGAAAGTTTAACCGATTTTAACGAAACTTAGTACAATCACATTGCAATTGGAGCTCATCCCAGGGCACCTGCTTGTGACTTTCTGCAGACGGTAACAAAAACAGGAAGGACGCGCGAACCTGTGCAGGGGAAGTAGGCTGGTTGGGTTGTGTCTGTAGAAACTCTAATTGCTGTCTGTAGCTGTATTCGTATAAGACCAGCTCGACTGTAAGACCGTTGCTATTATAAGGAGAAAATTACGTTGTTACGTGCAGATTTCTGTACATTGGGACACTAATAGAAAATGAAACCTTAAGTTATTTACAATTTTTAATGTAAATAAGCTGCTGTAAGCCATTTATTCTGTGACAGTCTGCACAAAGTGGAGCTTATTTTTGTAGGCAGTTTGTTTTCAGTAGTAATGTAGGCTTACGCTTTTGGTCTGACCGTCTTTCTTTCTTTCTTTCTTTCTTTCTTTCTTTCTTTCTTTCTTTCTTTCTTTCTTTCGTTCTTTCTTTCTTTCTTTCTTTCTTTCTTTCTCTCTCTCTCTCTTTCTTTCTTTCTTTCTTTCTTTCTTTCTTTCTTTCTTTCTTTCTTTCCTTCTTTCTTCCTGCTGTCTGTTTTCCTTTCATACTCTTTTTTATTCTTTTTATCCTTCCATTCTACCAATTCCTTCCCTTGTCCTTCTATTATGTATTCATTTCTCCCATTTAGTAGTCATATCAACACAGAAGGGCGCCGGCAGGGAGGTGCGCCGTGACGAACTTGCGCCTTCTTGGGATTTCGACGTAATCTGGTGTTTGATTTAATAATTCATTAAATCAAACAAAAATTCTACAAAAAGTTATCATTTTAATTAAACGACAGCTATGTTACTGTCTTGTCTAGCACTTATTATCAAAATGCGTGGCCTCTCTTTACACAGGTAGTGTGCAGCACAGTGCAAAAAATCCTGCCGGAGCGGATGTCAAAAGGTGAAACTGTCTTAATGTTATCTTCAGGCGAACATCTCAGTCTCAGTAGTGATGTTTTTCGTTAAGTTTTCCAAAGGTTTTTATTAATTTTCTGTCTTCACGGTATTTATGCAAAGGCGTAGCAAAAGATAATCTTCTGTATTTATAAATATTGAAATAAATAGATGTGTTGAAAGAAACTACGTTTCTAACTAAACTCACCAACCAATTCTATAAAGATCAGCGCATTTTACAGGGCAGTGATAAGATACTGAATACATATCTAGTCCTTTGTTGGACCCGACTGTTCATTTCGGTGTTAACTACGTACTGCCATGTTACCCTCTAGCGAATCACACACACACAGTCCAGAGGTACACATCGTCTTTCTTTAGGACACGCGTGAATTTAATTATTAAGGGTTGCTGAAATCAGATGCCTAAGAAACGTGTTACCCCTCCACAAGTTTTCACGACATCGCATCTCGGAAGACCTTAAAATTAACAAGCCATATTCGCCATTGCGGTCAAAGATTGGACATCCCTATCTCATCCACTCCTCCCGCGTAAACCATTATGTTAGGGTAAAGAGTTTTTTTTATGAACACTTTGTATGGTACAAAAAGAGAGGGATGTTGCTTTCTAAGTCCCCCGTGTTTTATAATTGCATTCCCTTACTGAAAACACTTCTTCATATCGACCTGTCCTCCTAACAAAACGGATATGTGGGATTAACGTGAATAATTTGGTAAAATTGGTACTACAATCCACAAATAATAATTTCTAGCTTAATACTTTTATCTATCATATTTTATATTATACAACAACACAAATATGTAATAACTAACACTGTCAAGAGAAGGCCTGCATCTTTTTACCTTTATGTGGAGTTTTTGTGTAAATAAGTTTTTGAATTGAGTCTGAGGATGGCCGAATGCGGCCGAAACTTGTCGCTCCATTTTAATATATAAATAAATAAACATAATGTTGGCTATTTGACGGTCTTTATGTTTCTGCATATCTAGGGAATAACATTGTTTGAAAACTGACAGTCTAGTCTAAAAATGTTAAAGTCATGGAAAGCGGGAAGAAAACCGGCTTTGCTGAACTGCAGTTGCCGTTGCTCTTATAACATTAGGTCGAGGCTCCCAGATTTCAGGACAGTCGGCACATGAAGGTGGTAAGGTTGTCAGCCATACGCACCGGCCGCGTTTACCCCCCAGGAAATATTCGTGGTACTCATTTCTGTTAGAGGCTGAGTCGACCTCAGGGCCACAGTGCGACCGGAAGGATTATGTCAATGAAAAATTCCAGTGACACCATCGGAAATCGAACCCGCGATCTGCCGGCTTGTAGTGCAGTGCCTCAATCAACAGCGTCACCGCGTGCTCCAGTACAAGTAGGTGTATAACTTAATTAACAGAAAGAAGGCACCATTATCGCAAATATGTTTGTAATAACATCTAATGGAGACAGGAAATGCCATGTCTTGTTGTGGTTATTCTTGCGACAGAATGCAGATAGTGTCTTGTGGTTATTTTTTGGAGGAAGCAAATGTGTACACGCATGTAACTTCTTACCGTTAGCATTATTACGTCAAAGCAATACCATTCTGTGTCTAAGGATTCAGACTGGAGCCGACAGGTTGCTTAAAAAGTAGTTTATTTTGTTAACTAATTTCTTTTTATTTTGCTTCAGGCTTCTTACACTAGCCGATCCCAGTGGCTGCGCTGTCTAAGGCGTAGGTCTGCTGCCGAGGGCTCACCGGGATCGTGGGTTCGAATCCCACCAGGGGCATGGATGTTTGTCTCTTGTGAGTGTTTGTGTTGTCAGGTAGAGGTCTCTGCGACGGATTGATCCCTCGTCCAGAGGAGTCCTACCAACTGTAGTGTGTGTCTGATTGTGATTAAGTGAAAATAAACAACCTCGACACCTGCTGTGAACAAGTAGGTAGAAGAGGGAAGGAGTAACATACGAAACTTCTTACATTTAGACCTAAATAAAACGAAGGAACCTGGAAAATATAACATGACATAAAATTAGTTCTAAAAATTCTAAAATAACATAGTTCTAACTTACAATTTTTGTAAAAAGTGAAAACAGTGTATTGTCATACAGTACATTGAATTTTAGCATTTTTAACGTATTATCGTCTTATCTTTACGCTGAAAACCAGGTACAGTGTTATGTAATGTGAAATACAGATTTTAGCATTTTTATTGCTTAATATTATCTACAGACTAAAAATCCTAGTACTGATACTCAAACCAAACCAACCTGAGTTACATTTATCTAAAAGTGACGAGTGTCTTATGATATAAATGTGAAGACATCCCCCTGAAGATGATGTAGATATACATCGAAACATGTCGGAGCAATAAACAATAAACGATTTAATCGTGATATGGTGCATTTTGTTGGTGATTACAGTTATTTTATGTGAAAAATGCACGGTGAAAACAAAGTGAAAACAAAGTGACAATAAAATAAATTACAATTTTTGTGTTTATTAAATCTAGGAAGGTCAGATTGATGAGGCATGTAGAAGATGTAAGAGAACAGAAACGTGTAAAAATTACAGTAATGTAGTACATTTATGTAGTGTTGAATGTCACTGCCGTCATCGCGGGAAATGAAACACAGAGTCTCTTGTCTTGCTTCGACGATAGAGGTAGCGTCTTCCTCCGAAAACTTTGTATACATCTAGCAGACTGTGCAATAAACCACAAGGTCTGAAATATCTGCCACTACCTCTGTGATAACCTGTGATACACTGTTAGCCCCTTCACTAATTTGATTGGTAATAAAAGAAGTGGAGTTCTGTATATTCGTTCGGTATATATTGCAGTAATAATGACAGAGGGTTGTTAATATTGCGTGTGAGGGGGCGGTTGGACGCTGTGAGGTTAGCGTGACATAAATCTAACATCTACTGACATTTATTTCTTCATTTCCTCTTCCCATTCGACTCACATATTCCGGAAATATTTTTCTCTTTTGTAGGCCTCCCACATTCCTGTTCTGTTTCGTGTGTTGAGGAACAGACTGTTTTGAAGCCTACTTTCCGTGTTTCAGTTTTTTTTACCAACGAATGTAGTTTTTTACGCGTATTTTATTTACATTTCTACAAAATTTCTCTAAAATTCAAAACTCTGTGTGAGTGATCCCCGTCAAAACACTGACTAGGCTACGGGGCGCCACAACTAAAGAACCGGCGCTAATTTCCCGACAGGGTGAGAGATTATTCTCCAAGTGTCCAGACCCAAAATGGGGCTCACTCCGCCTCCCATCCAATAGTCCACACAGGGCTCTTTCCCTGACAGGTGATCTGTCAGGATGTGGGGCTGACCACACACCTCCAGGTAGTACCGAGGTTAACAATGCATGGAGCTATACCTTCAGTACCACAAATACATGCTGCTTAACACTTTAAAGACGAAGCGTATCTGTTTTGTATAAGGACTCAGTGCGTACCGCGCTGTAGACACTCTCCGCTTCGGTTATAAAAACCAGTCTCTTAATGTTTTATAAGGCAAAAGTTGCTGTTTGTTCTGAGATCCGTACAAAACACATAAACGCAATGTGGGCACCACGTAGAATTTTTTAATGTTAAACCTGCTAGTACGTAAAGTTACCGCTAGGCGTTGAAAGGTTAATTCACTACAAAGGTTAATGTACTTTTACTAATAAATCCCCCCACCCCTCCCTGGCGCAACAGCCCCTAGTGGGCCAGGGCATCCTCATTATCAAGGCTTCACGATCTCTCTCTCTCAGACACACACACACACACACACAATAACACTTGGTAGGACTCCTCTGGACGAGTGATCAGCCCGACGCAGAGACCTCTACCTGACAACATACAACACTCACAAGAGACAGTCATGCATGGCCTCGGCGGGATTCGAACCGGAAATCTCAGCAAGCGAACATCCGCAGGCCCACGCCTTGGACCGCGCGGCCACTGGGATCGACAGCCACAGAAATGGGTGTATTTGTACTGGTGAATTTTTCCACATACTTCCGTTGCTCTGCTGACTGAGGTAGCAGGAATAGGTGGAAGCGTTCTTGTAGCACGATGCAGCCCTCATTTATTTAGCCCTTTAAAGACGAATCTTATCTGTTTTATATAAGGACTCAGTGCGTACCGCGCTGTAAACACTCTCCACTTCGGTTATAAAAACCAGTCTCTTAATGTTTTATAAGGCAGAAGTTGCTGTTTGTTCTGAGATCCGTACAAAACACATAAACGCAATGTGGGCACCACGTAGAATTTTTTAATGTTAAACCTGGTGGTACGTAAAGTTACCGCTAGGCTTTACAAGGTTAGACAATAAAGTCATCACGATGCAGGTTATGGTTAGAGACACTGTGTATCTGTTTAGCGCACTGGTCTAATCCCCAGGGGGTTTCCCTCACATGTAGACAACACGCATGTATGGGCTGTCAGCTGATTTCATACGTTCTCTGCTAATGTTGACATTAGAATTACAGGCTATTGTCATACCCCTCCTACCTCATTGCCCGGGAATCGATCAGCTGCTTAACCAGAGCCGCTGACCGTTGCTAGTGACGGCATTTGAATGCCGGCGGTTTTGTTAGTTAAAAAGATAAATTTTGTGTTGGTAATTGTGCGTTTTCTGCGGTGGGTCAGGTACACACGACGTATTCGGAGTTAAGAGGCACTGCAGTAATCAGTGGACTGGTTTTCCTTATAACAGTAGATTTTATTGGTTATTTACTTCCCGTAGAGCGACCAGGCTACAGGCTGGACGGTACGGGTTTCATATCCCGTTAGGGGCAAAAGATTTTTCTCTCCTCGAAAAAATCCGGAACGGATCTGGGGCCCATCCAACCTTATATTCAGTGGTAATGTCCCGGAGGTAAAGCGGCTGGGGCGAGAAGTTAACCACTCACCTCCACATATTATTGTGGTTTAAGAAGCGGTGGAGCTATACCTCTACCCCCAATGTACCTCCGTGGCGTGGATAGGGAAAAATATACCTTTTTTATTTTAGGAGTAAAGCGGCCGGAGCCTTAATTTGAACACTTACCTCCGCCTAGTATCGAGTTTAAGAACGAGTGGAGCTAGACTCCAACTCCTCCTACACACTTTCATTGTGTGCACATGGGCAGATTTGCATTTTGATATCAGTGGCAAAGTCTGAGAGTACGTAATACTATACAAGGTTAGTGTGGGATCCGAAATAGCTCATTCGATTGAGGCTGTGGGTTGGACGCGGTTCGAATCGCGGCAGAAGCAATAAACTCTTGTTGTACTCCACACCGCCCAGACCAGCAATTGGACCGTTCCGGACCTCCAGTCCAACAGGGAATGCGGTTACTTTCTGCAGGGCTTAAGCAGCTGAAGCTCAAGGCTAACGGTTTCGACACCATCCATCCGCCTTAACCTTTTAAAGCCTAGCGCTAACTTTACGTACCGCCAGGTTTAACATTAAAAGATTCTACGTGGTGCCCACATTGCGTTTATGTGTTTTGTACGGATCTCAGAACAAACAGCAACTTTTGCCTTATAAAACATTAAGAGATTGGTTTTTATAACCGAGGTGGAGAGTGTTTACAGCGCGGTACGCACTGAGTCCTTATATAAAAGAGATACGCTTCGTCTTTAAAGGGCTAATCTAGACTTTCCTCTTTTCTCCCCGTCCTGGTTTGCCTTCCAGTAACTTCTTTGCTGTCCTTTTACCATCGATTCTTACGACATGCCCAGGCCATTCCAAACTACGTATTTTAATTACAGTCACAATACCTGGAGATTCGTATTTATTATAAATTTCTTGATTCATTTTAATTCTCCAGTAAACATTTTTATACAGGGCCCGTGTATTCCCATACATCTAGCTAACGTAGCAACTGACAGTTCCTTAAATAACACACGTCAGACGAAACCATCTTTCCTATGAATATTCACCACTCAGATTACCATTCAACGCTATAGACGTTGCATAATCTCTGCTGCTGACAGCGTCATTAAATAAATTATAAGTACAAATCGATTTTCCTCATGGCAGACTGACCAAGAACTGCTGTCTTCGAAGAGTGTTTAATTAGCAAATTATCGGAGTAATTATGTATTTCAAAAGACTGTGACAGTGGCTGCTAATTTATCAATAGATGTATAATTTAAAGCCTAGCGGTAACTTTACGTACCACCAGGTTTAACATTAAAAAAATTCTACGTGGTGCCCACATTGCGTTTATGTGTTTTGTACGGATCTCAGAACAAACACCAACTTTTTTTTTTTCCTTATACAAGATTAGCAGATTGGTTTTTTACAACCGAGGCGGAGAGTGTTTACTGCGCGGTACGCACCTAGTCCTTGTACAAAATAGACATGTTTCATCTTTAAAGGGTCAAATGATTATTGCCTCCTTCTTCAAACCCGAGTAATATGTGAAAATAAATGAATAAGAAATTAAAACAGTGTGTTAAAGGCGTACGTATAATGTTTTACATGGTAAAATTCTAATCGATATCTTAAGTAATAAAAAGGTAAAGCAATCCGCCTACAGGCCCTGAGGGTTCCAGGAGTCTGAGGCTTCCAGATTTCAAGACAGTCGGCACTTGGCGGTGCTAAGCGTCAGCGCTACGCACCGGCCACCTTTACCCCCCCCCC
>BLKM01000333.1:98707-360960 GCA_013340265.1 Coptotermes formosanus | reverse complement strand
AGGAAATAATCCTGGTACTCATTTCTGTTAGTGGCTGAGTCGACCCCAAGGCCATAGTGCGGCCGGAAGGATTATGTCAATCGAACCTGCGACCTTGCGGCTTGTAGCGCAGCACAACAACCAACTGTGTCACCGCGTGCCCCTGTGTTAACCTTTTAAAGCCTAGCGGTAACTTTACATACGACCAGGTTTAACATTAAAAAATTCTACGTGGTGCCCACATTGCGTTTATGTGTTTTGTACGGATCTCAGAACAAACAGCAACTTTTGCCTTATAAAACATTAAGAGATTGGTTTTTATAACCGAAGTGGAGAGTGTTTACAGCGCGGTACGCACTGAGTCCTTATATAAAACAGATACGCTTCGTCTTTAAAGGGTTACTTTAAAGTTTCGATAAATGCTGTGTAGGTACGTGATAATACAGTTCCGTAGCCTCTTGCAAAGAGAGTTTTCCAGACAGCGCGATCCAATTCTTCGTTTAAACTTCCAGTATCTTCTGTTTTCCTTAAGGTCTTCCAATAGCTGCATACGTCTTCCTCCTCGTCTTCTCACTTCTCTGATTTTTATTTAAATACCGCCGTTCCGAACGTATTCCCTGCTTCGTCATTCTTCGTTATAAATAGATAAAACCCATTGGAATGTGACACAAGGCTTGAAAGGAACTGACTGCTGGATGTTAGGGTAAACATTCATTGCAGATGCTGTCTTTTTGTGTTGCTGCTTAGGAACTGATGCGCTTTGAACCCCATTTATTACAGTACGAGTTTAGTAACACATTGTCAGATTTGAGGCTTTCATGCAGTGTTTGTGATGATAATTCACTTATGGGATGTGACGCCGTGTATTCTAGTTCACAGTAAAGATTGATGCGCAACGTTCATTCGACACGTGAAAAGATTTCTACCAAACTGCACGGCGTCACATTCCAGAATACGGCAATATGTGTAACGGGTGTTTTATTGACGTCAGATGGAATCATGTAATAGCTACGACTGTTTCGGGGTACGTTCTTCTGAGACGGGACGCTTGTATTTTTGTTGCTAGATAGAAGGTTTTCGATTAAACTTGATTTACTGGCTTCATATGAAACGTCGGTAATCATCTACCAGACTAGACGGCGATGCTTCCAAGAAGAGTGCAATGTGAATACTTTTTGCCCTGAGAACGTCAAATCTCACAAGGTGTGATGTTTTCACAGTTGTGTTGATGAAAATTCAAGTCTCCTGGGATGTGACGACGTCTAGACTAGTAAATAGCTACCGACGTTTCGGAGTGTCTTAATGCCTTAATCTTCAATATCATACAGTCCGAGGACAGTCGTCTTGCAGTGTATGAACTGGAAGGTGAAAAGTGGATAACTGTTGAAATTTTGAGACGGTGGAACATGCCGGTAGTTTTAATCTCCAAACCAAAAATCTAATTTTGTCGTGAATTTACCTTGAGTAATTAATTGTTCACATTGCTGAATGAGCTATTTCCTATACTTAGTTGGTTAGTTTGTCATTTTGTGGGCTGTATAACAGTATTCTGCTAACCGGCGTCAACAAATGATAATTTTCACATCTAAACTAACAAACAATCAGAGATGTTTTTTGACACAGGTTTAGGAAAACACAGGTTTAAGTTTTAAGCACTATAATTTAGAACATGGTTGGCTGTTAATAATGGTGGTCAGGTCATTCTGAAGTGAAGATTGGTTGATGGAAAGCGAACACAGCTTTGCGTGAACATAACTGGGGTAGCCTTGGGGCCACGGCCACTTTAACAGAAGCGTCGCATTCGGCTACTAACGGCAGCAGTTCACGACAATCATTAGAAGTAGAACCACCGTCCATGTTAACCCTTTAAACACGAGGCGTATCTGTTTTATATAAGGACTCAGTGCGTACCGCGCTGTAAACACTCTCCACTTCGGTTATAAAAACCAATCTCTTAATGTTTTATAAGGCAAAAGTTTCTGTTTGTTCTGAGATCCGTATAAAACACATAAACGCAATGTGGGCACCACGTAGAATTTTTTAATGTTAAACCTGGTGTTATGTAAAGTTACCGCTAGGCTTTAAAAGGTTAATATGAGGTTCTATAAACACTCGGACGCTACGTCATTAGGTAAATACGGCAACCCTGACTGTCGCGTCTGGCCACAATGCTTCACTGACGGACGTGGCTGCTGGACTTACAGAATCAGAAGCAACAATTTTGACTTCAGTGCATACTTGATGTTGCTTTATCAACTGCATAGCTTAAAACAATGGCTACGTGGTCTAAGGCGTGGTTCTGCGGCCGCACGTTTCTGGGACTGTGGGTTCGAATCCCGCCGGGGGCACGGATGTCTTTCTGTTGTGTGTGTTATGTGTTGTCAGGTAGAGGTCTCTGCGACGGGCCGATCCCTCGTCCAGAGGAACCCTGCCGGCTGTATGTGTGTGTGTGTGTGTGTGTGTCTAATTGTGTGTGATCTAGAAACCTCTACAACGAGGTGGCCCAGGCCCGATTTGGGCTGTTGCACCACAAGAAAGGAAAAGCTTAAAACAAGGGGGGTACAAATTTCAGGTGCCTTGTCTCAGGGGGTACTGATTTTTTTGTACGGTGGCGCCTAATATTTTCAGCGTAATTACTGCACAAAAATGTGTACCAGTTCACATGCACCGAGCAGAAAGCGCCAGATAGAAGCGATGTTCGGAAATCACTATAGAATTTTTGGTTCTCGGCATGGAACGTGCTTCGTGTCGCCCTTTTGGCGCTTAGAACTGGGGCGGTAGTGTGTGTGGCTTATAGATCTTTGGAAAATATGTGGGCACCGTCATAAAAGCTGTAAATTGAACTTTGACTGGAATTTTGGCAAGCAAATGGAAGAAAATTTTGGGAAGAAAATGGAAGACAGTGATCACAAACCTTACAAGTCTTTGTCGTGTCGTTTGCTTGGAGACTTCGAACAAAACCACAAACATTTCACTCCGGCTATTTTTAAAGCACTAACAACAGGATCGATTCCAGTTAGTCATACGGAAGACATAGAATATTGCTATAGACTTAAAGAAGGGATGTGGGCAGACTGGTAACAGGTACCTTCATCCTTTATTAATCTCAGAACAGGTTCTTGTGGCTAAATCCTTGGTTCGATGAGAGAATAAAGCAAAGCAGAAGGGGCACTCGAATTGCAAGATGGATGAGACATCACGGGCTTATGAAAATTTCCGATGCGGTTACATTGTTAGTATAGTAAATGGCAGAGGGTGTCTGGTAATTGAGTATCATGTAGGTGTGAAATGTACACAGAGATTTTGAAAGGGGAAGTCACTGTGTGAATATGGGCACTTCGTGAAAGATTGGAATATCGCTCAGTTGTTTTAAAATATGTCAGTCGATAAAAAGCAGCGTTACGAACAGGCGGCACGATTTTAGCGTCAATTTTTTTCCCCAGTAATAGCTGCCAATTGGCTGAAGGTGTGGTAGTGTTAATTACATGGCAAGCATATTGAATTCAGTGGATGCTAGATACATTGTCTTTCAGAAACCGTTGACTTCCTTATTTACATCTAAATCTGTGATGACTAGAATACACGTAACTGTAATTCCACTTATTTTGTATGGGTGTGAAACTCGGTTTCTCGTTCTAAACCAGGTGCGCACCCAGCATTTTTCCTTGGGGGAAGGGGGGGGAACTGACCCTAAAGCTGTAAATAGTTTATGTTTGATTTAAAAATTATAAAAATCATGCTGTAAGTACAACATAACACTGTCTGCAACTGCATTTATATACATGCGAATATAATTACATGTTCTGTGACTCAATCACAGTGTCCTATCTTCTTGCTTTTCAAAAATCTTATTAATTTGTTTTTCAAAATTCTACTGTACTAGTCATCAGTCGATTTCAGTGGCTGATTTCAGCAGAAGGATAAATCACTTAAGACGTTCGATATAATATCATCTGCAAAAGCTGTGTTTTTTAAATTGCAGTTTTGGGGATTTGGGGGGGGGGGCTGCCAACGGGGCTGCAACTTGGCAGCCCCCTCTTGGGTGCTCCCCTGTTCTAAACAAATATAAACCGAGATTGTTTGAGAAAAGGGCGCTGAGGGAAATATTTGGACTTAAGAAGGGGAGAAGTTACAGGTTGTTGGAGAAAATTACATGATGAGGAGCTTAATGATTCGTAGTATTTAAACAGTATTGTTAGGGTGATAAAATAATAGAGATGGGATGGACATTACGTGTAGTACGCATGTGACTCAAGAACTATAAGCAGAATTTTAGTGTTAGAACCTGAAATACCTCGACCTTAGCCCTTTAAAGGCGAAGCGTATCTGTTTTATATAAGGACTCAGTGCGTACCGCGCTGTAAACACCCTCCATTTCGGTTATAAAAACCAATCTCTTAATGTTTTATAAGGCAAAAGTTGCTGTTTGTTCTGAGATCCGTACAAAACACAAACACAACGTGGGCACCACGTAGAATTTTTTAATGTTAAACCTGGTCGTATATAAAGTTACCACTAGGCTTTAAGAGGTTAATGCAGAAATGACAATGCCTCTTAAATGACTTAATATTATTCATATTTGTTTTTCGTTTGTCAGAAGTGGGGATTGCAGGGGACCCGTATTCAGACTATAGCGTTTGATTCATAATGAGCATATATCATTACATTGTGTCACCTGTGTGTAGTTATCTGCACATTGCCCGGGATTCTTGCAGTAAGAACCATTACTTCCCTACACAACATTAATTGGTCTCTTTAATGGAAGACGAATGTATTTAATGGGAATTGCGAAATGAACTTTAGCATCTTTCTTTCCTAAAAATAGAAGCCGTGGGCTTTTGAGGTCATCCTGCTGTGCGGCCGCATGTGTGTGTTGCCAATTTCAAATTCTGATGCTTCCGAACGATTTTTATGAAACTTGGTTTAAGTATTGTGCCGATCGATGACGCTGTAAACTCGTGCGGTAGGAGAATGTGCTTTGAGTTCTCCTCGAAACTGTTTGCAATGAATTATTTTTACTAATTTAGATGTCATAATGTTAAGATCGTACAAAGAGAAAAGACGTAGATATTTTGCAGCGGTGTGTGTGTGGGAAGGTGTAAAAGAAAATTTTTCCTGACACGTTACGCAAATCGAGTCCTAAACAAGTCAAGTGAAGTCTGTCTCACTAAAACTCTGCAAAAACCGAATCGAAATGCTTTGCCTTGATTTAATGTGTGAACTCAGTTGAGTTTTTTTTTAGCGTGTTAGTGAGGCCGACTCGATTTATCCTGCTTGGACTCGACTGAGTTGGTGTGTCCGTCGCCTTAAATAGCCTGTATTGAAAATGACGATCCATAATGCACTTAGTATTTTATTAATGTTGGGTGGATTGTAGCACGTCACTTCTTGAGTCCAAGAAGAAAGGGATGTTTTATGTGTTGATACAGGGGTGCACCTAAGAGGAGGGGGATGCCGGCAACGTTCCCTCTAATTTTTTTTTTACAGCTTCGTGGACCTCCTACTAGTGGGAACACAAAATTTTTACACGACCTGGCGACTGCGCAGCACTTTAAAATTTTTTTGTACTGTGCATAATAAGAATATTTATAAAGAAAATTGAAAAATTCCAGCTGCGCGGCAACAATTCAATGTGCGCGGGAGAATTTCAGTTACTGCGCGGCCGCACACCCGCACAACTTAGAGGGAAATTTGGCTACCGGGCTGCAGCCCCCTTCCCCAATCGGGGGGGGGGGGGGGGGGAAGGATTTTGTAGAAATCGTATGAAAAGTTTTACGTGGTTTAACCTTCAGCTGATATCAGTCACTGAAATCGGCTGATAACAAGTACATTGTATATTTGAAAAACAAAATAAGGAGACTATATAGAATTAAATAAACCAAGAAGACTATACCGTGTTATGTAAAGGCGAGCGAATCATGGGGCACGTAGTTATACTTGTATGTGTACAAATGCTGTTCCAGCCAGTGTTATGTTACAGTTAATACTTACAATTTTTTTTTACAAATTTTAAAACCATACATTAACATTTTAAAGCCTAGCGGTAATTTTACGCACCACCAGGTTTAATATTAAAAAATTCTAAGTGGTGCCCACATTGCGTTTATGTGTTTTGTACGGATCTCAGAACAAACAGCAACTTTTGCCTTATAAACATTAAGAGATTGGTTTTTATAACCGAAGTGGAGAGTGTTTACAGCGCGGTACGCACTGAGTCCTTATATAAAACAGATACGCTTCTCTCTTTAAAGGGTTAATTACGTGTAGTCTCAGGCCCCCAACCCCCCCCCCCCCAATGAAAAATTCTGGTTGCGCCTTTTTGTTGATATCTGAACCGAAATGAAAGTACTGAAAGCGAAGAAGTGCTACAAATGTTTGATGGGTCCTTCTTGCATAAATCCTGGATAGGCGGATTGGGTAAGTTGGCTGACGGTAAGGATATACCTACATGCACAGAGCGAGACAGAGAGTGCTGTGGCATAAAATCAATGTTTTGTGGTTGGCTGTAGGTCAGCCAGCAGTGTCAGTCTGCTTTGAAGAGGAAGTCATCAAATCTGTTGCTGTCTAACATGATCCTAGAGAAGCAAATGTGGATTTTTATATATGGTCTTACTCGGTTATGTGGTCATGAAGGGCACCGAATATTTTGTGTCGTTATAAACGAGTGTTGTTATAACCGAGGAGTATAATGTTGTGGTTGATAGTGAGGAATTAATTGGTACCACGGAATATCTGTCTTTATAGGCGAGGTGTCGCTAAGCAGATGTCGTTTTAACAGGTTTCGACTGCATTAACCCTTTAAAGACGAAGCGTATCTGTTTTGTATAAGGACTCAGCGCGTACCGCGTTGTAAACACTCTCCACTTCGGTTATAAAAACCAATCTCTTAATGTTTTATAAGGCAAAAGTTGCTGTTTGTTCTGAGATCCGTACAAAACACATAAACGCAATGTGGGCACCACGTAGAATTTTTTAATGTTAAACCTGGCGGTACGTAAAGTTACCGCTAGGCTTTAAAAGGTTAATGGGTTATTTAACGCCGCTCAGAGTCGAATTACGGTTGATAGTGGATACTGAATTCGGCTTGGTACTATTGGAGTTACGATCCGCGAATCTTCCTGAGGTAAGTGAAGTACCACGAAAATTTTGTTAGGACTGAAGGTCAGGGCATTTAGAATGCTGAATACGTCCAGGGCGCAAGGTTTGCTCAGTAACAGATGTATTTTCATACGGCATTCGCCATGATTTTGAATATGGCATTGCCATTTATGTTTGATGACTGAAGTCATTTTGCAGGTGTACGTATATCCATGTAAAACCTGACAAACTCGATATCACTGACCGCGCTTGCCGAAGCGCACAGTGTCTTCAGCTGATCTACTAACACTAGGACGATTTCAAGAAGAGAGAGGTCTTAATGCGACTATTGTTTGATATTACAGACAATTTCAAAATTATGATCTATCGGCTGTGAATATAAGGTTGTGCGCGAGGCTTCTGTAAAGTTGGAGCAACTGTGTTACACACGGTTAGGTACATTTCTGTACAAAGTCAGGTGTAAGTGTGAGCACAACACAAAACAACCGGAAGCTGGGGTGGAAGTAGCGTGCAATATGTAGGTTAGCAGTACGTTTTGTAAGTAAGATGGGACGGGCTGCGCACTGCTGAAAACCTGGTGTTAGCACGCGCAGCACCACATGTATTATAGTGACTCAACAAATAAACTTAAACTGTAGTACACAAAAAGGGATAAACTTTAAATTCATCCAAAATATTTGAGTAACAAATTTTATTAAAGTCTTCCTACTGGGTTTGGGTATTGTTTTTCACTATATGACGCTGCGTTAGTACGGCTTACGCCCTACTCCTTTTAAAGCATGGTCGTAGCGTCATAATTTGAAAACCTCTTGCCAATATCATACATAATATTGTTCATTATGTAAGGTTGGCACTACCCCTGTTTTCAGGTGATGATTATCGTACTGACAGAGCCCGGTGGTGACTGTCATACTGACAGAGCCAGGTGATGATTGTCATACTGACAGAGCCAGGTGATGATTGTCATACTGACAGCCAGGTGATGATTGTCATACTGACAGAGCCAGGTGATGATTGTCATACTGACAGCAAGGTGATGATTGTCATACTGACAGAGCCAGGTGATGTTTGTCATACTGACAGAGCCAGGTGATGTTTTTCATACTGACAGGACCAGGTGGTGATTGTCGTACTGACATAGCCAGGTGATGATTGTCGTACTGACAGAGCCAGGTGATGATTGGCATACTGACAGTGCCAGGTGATCACTACAATGACAGATACATTTCTATTTTAATATTAGTAGCGACACATTGCAGCTAACGTGGGGCATTTGTTTGTTAGATCGGTCAACAGGGGATCAAACTTGAATGGTCAGTCACGATTTACCCGTTTTATGTTAATTTTGTGCCTATGCAAGTCACACACAGAGAAACAGATGTGTCCTTGCCTGGAGTGGAATTCGAACCCATGACGCCCTGTGTTTCGGCGTCCAAACAAGCTGAATGTTTTCTAGACCCCACGACTTTTGCTCATTTATTATCTTTTAACGAAATATTCTTAATCGAAAGCTATACGTTTGCTCCCACCTGACTGGTGTACAGTGCCTGTAGAATCAACAGTACTGCTGCCACAGATATAGGTCACATACCACCATTTCCATGAAAGAGAAGATGCTTGCTTCTTGATCTTACAAAAGAGACAAGTCTCATGTTTTCTGACTATATGTAAGCTGGGGGGATCTCTACGACCGCCATTTGTCAACAGGTGGATCCTTCCGATCCATTCCAGCACACATCAGCGACGCCTGGCGGAGTAAACCTCCTGTTCCAATAAACCCTGATGCTTGTAAATGTGCTTACTGAAGCGACACATAACGTGACGTGTTACGTGTAGAATAAATTCAAATTTATTTACTAGTCCTTTAAAGTTCAGCGGCTAGTACAGCGTGGTTTAGCGGTAAAATCTCTAGGGTTTGTCAACACAGTGTATTTATTATGATTTTCACAACGAACACTTATTATTTTCCTGTACAATATGAACAGATTTGTCTTCTCAATCGAAGCATATTTGTGTTCTTTGTGAGGTACGAATTTGTCTTTATGCCACGTATATTGAATATAGTGTTCAAAGAGTAAAATGTGATGGATGTGATGAACTGAAATTATTTCTAGCTCCTCCTCGGTTGTGTGTCCATTTTTAAATATTTATTCTGTAATTTCTTGCTGTGTAAATTTTTCCAATTTATATCGACTTTTCCCGTCGTATCTGCCGTAACATCTGGCTCGCTTCTGTCGTGCGATAAAGTACAGATGTCATCAAAACTGTTGTGTTGCCGTCATTTGATTGAACTTATCTAAGCCCCCCCACCCCCCCCCCCCCCCGATACATTCAGTGGAACCAGCGGAATAATTTCGTAATCTCAGTATTTTACTAGATGAGAGGCCCAGCCCGCTCCATAAAGCTGCGGAATTTAAAAAATATGCAAAATGTTGATAAAAATTTATATGTGATTTGCGTGTCACATCAGCAGCACATTATCGTCACAAAATTGTAGACGCTTTATTTTCTGTTGCGTATTGCACAGCATCCTTACTGGTATTCAAGCCTGTCTTGACTGTAGCCTTGTTGACACTGTATGGCGCTTCCTCAGTTTGCAGATCCATGAAACGGCTTCCAGATATGGAGAAGACGATGCAAAAATATTAAATATGCAGTCGTGGACAGCCGACAGGGGTGTTTCAGCTATTAGGGTTGGTGTGTGGCGGGGGGTAAAGAGGGCTAACATCACAGCACCTTCAAAAATGTCATGTTTGGCAATGCCAGAAAGGATCTGTGTCTTCGTTAGTTCGTGTGAACACGCTTGTAGATTTTTTGTTTTCCATAAAACGAAGGTAAATTCTTGATCAACTGGGCAACGGCTAGCTTCTCAAAGAGAATTCTATTCCATGGAGTTAGCAGAGAAGCTACTACCAAGCGTGACTATGGCAATATATTGTACTGTATATTTTGTTTCATGTTGTGCATAGCTGTGTGTTTATAACAGAATGGTAATTTGAAGATTCAAGTCTTCTGGGATGTTACTCAGTGTCTTTGTGTAGATAGTTCCCGACGTTTCAGAGGATCGCAGTTCCCTTAAAACGTGGGAACTTTTCACCCAGCAACAATCAGTAACATTCCAGAAGACTTGAATCTTCAGCAACACTGCTATAAGAAACTCAGATCTCTCAGAAAAGGGCAAGTTTTGTTAGAAAAAATTGTTCTGTAAAGGAATAGAGTTTACAGTTCTGTTACATAACCAAATTATCACGGTTTAACGTAGGGAGGCGGAAAATTTCCAAAAATGCAGACATAACACCTAAATTCTTGGCGCCAGAAGGGTGACATGAGAAGTTCCATACTGGAGACCCGTAATTTTGTAGTGACCTATGAACCTGACTGTTATCTGGCGCTCTGTGCTCGGTGCATGTGAACCGATACACATTTTTGTATGCAAGGAAGGAAACTACAATAATTATGCTGAAGATATTGGGCGCCACCGTACAAAATTTAATCACTCGGCATACCTGGGGTCCGGGCTTTGCGCACCGCTGGGTTGGAGGTATTTTCGACAATCTTAGTGTCACGTAGCTGGTAAAGAAATTCCCCGCCTTTTACGAAAGCCGAAATGTCGTTACCTTGTTCACAGAAATCCGCCGCTTGTATCTATCTTAAACTGCAGAAATTTAGCCTGAAACGTGTCCTATTTATTTACCATCTATTTTAATAATATCCTGCTATCTATCTCCGTAGAATTATCTTACCTCAGTTTTTTTAACCAAAATTTTGTACGCACTTTTCTTATCTCCCATGTGTGTCACATCCTACCCTTCTAATCCTCCTTGGTTTTTAAGACCCCACATAATATTTGGGGAACAGCGAAAATTACGAATCGCTTCGTTACGATTTTTTTTCCAATCATATATGCGACGAACAGGAAGACTTTTATTGGTGTTAAAGTTAAGCAGTCATCGTGTCCCAAAGAATAAGTACCTTGATACGTGAAAGGGTTTGCAGTGTGTCCTATGGAAAATGATCAAAGCCTTCCTCTACGAAAGAACATCTGTCCGTTATCAGTACAATGTGCCCTGTTATCTTGTAATTCGATTTTCGGTTTTATCTATGGATTATAGTTATCTGCCTGGTTATGCGACTTCCAGTAAAGGGATTGTGACGCTAAAGAATTAAACTGCCGTCCCATGGGCTAATTTTATGCGGAAGTAACTACATTTTATGATAATATCAGACAATACCAAGGGTGTTTTTTTGAGAGGATTGTTAACTGATTTGATGCTGGTCAACATTTATTTACAGCTAACAAGAAACAAAATTATGAACATTTGCTGATAATCAGCAAATTTTTTCTGACCCTCACGTCATCTCCACTACCATAATAAGCAATAAATAGAAAAATTTATTTAATAAATATGGTAGAAAAATAATTTGTATTGGTGTCGTCATTACCGTGTCCTTCCCCTTGAGTAACTTAACCCTTTAAAGCCTACCGTTACTTTGTGTATCAGCGGGTTCATCATTCCAAAATTCTACATTGTTCCCACATGTTTCGTTGATGTGCTTTGCACATATATCAGCACAAACAGCGAATATTTCCCTGCACAGCTTTATATTAATGGGTTTCATAACCGAGACGGGGCGTGTTTACTGCGCGGTACGAGCTATGAGCTTAAACAATATAATGCAAATTAACTTCAGCTTCTTTATCACTTAAGCCAAAAACATCTCGGCTACTTTATATTACTCAAACCGTGCGTTATCTTAAGTATAGAATATCACTAACCAACTACATGCACACTTTATGTACTAAAATGTTCGAATTACACTCTTACATGTGTCTGTCCTTGAAGATGAACCGAATGACGGTTCGAAACATGTAGGAGTGTAATTCGAACATTTTAGTGCATAATAAAGTGTGCACGTAGTTGGTTTGTGATATTCTGTCTCGGCTATTTCTCTGTACAGGTCAGTCCGTGTGAGGTTGGTAGTGGACAGAGTGACACTGGGGCAGTGTTTTCTTTGAGTATTTCTGTTTTTGTCTGTCTGTATATTTCCATCAATGCTCCATGCGTCATCTCTTACCAGAAGTACCAGGAAGAGAAGTGAGCGAAGCGTAGGAACCTTCCAAACAGCAAAGCTCGTTCAAAAATCTGGGAACATTGGATGTAAGGGTACTTTCACTTTTAAAACTTCCGTGTTTCAGGGGTTAATGTTACTGCATTTATGCTTTGGACTGTACGGTGAAGAGTTACTGGGCACATTATTGAGTTGAACAGCATTCTCAAATAAACAATAATTGCACTAATGAGTGTGATTGAGAAGCAGGTGGTAATGACTAGAAATTACCTCACTTCCTGAGACGTGGGCAGGTTCCTCCAGGCAATCCGAAGTAGCACGTGATGGTACCGCCGGCTGCCGAGATGACATGGCGCCTCGCAACTAAAGCATGGCGCCACCACCTTTACCACCGCATCATAACAACACTTTTTACTTCAGACCCGAAGATCATTCCAAAACGACATCCGTCAGCGACAGCTCCCGGTAACGCTTCAAAAAGAAAACAATGAACGAAAACCACCACTAGGAGACACCACTAACACACGCTTGCCGTCCAACAGGCAGCAGGTTGCGTGCAGTAGGTCGCAAGGGTGTTGGGCTGGTTGTCCTGACCCAGCCCAGGTCAACCCAGGTCACCCCTGCCGAGGCCTTCTGACAGATCCGACACAAGCACAGGCATTGTGTATAAGTGGTCACATGCTATATATCCAGCTATAATTCGTGTATTACCCGTGTATAAAAGACCCGTTTGTTACAAAACTGTGCACCAGAGAAGTTACATAACACAGTAAGCAAGATTGTCAGGATAAGAACGCAACCCGAAACACCTGGAACTTCGTTTGTTTTCGGACGTATTCGGGTCTCGCTCGATGTTTTCTCCACAATCCAGTCGAGACTATCGATCGACTTCCAAACATGGTGGAAATTAGTTTGTTGGGCGGTGGAATTCTCCCTCTCGCTCGCTGGCTGAGGTCGTATCAGCTTACCTGTGTTACGTCATACGCGGGCTACAGGATCGAACTCGGTCCTCCAATCCAAATTTTAGCCTCAGTTTTGCTTTCATGATAACAGAGCTGCTCAGTTAATATACTAATAAAGGTAAAGCAATCCCTATACAGCCCTGGAGAGGGCCCGGGGTTCCAGGAGGTACGGGCTACCATATTTCAAGACAGTCGGCACAGGAAGGTGGTAACGTTGTCAGCCCTACGTACCGACCGCCTTTACTCCCTGGAAATGTTAGTGGTACTCATTTCTGTTAGAGGCTGAGTCAACCTCGGAGCCATAGTGCGGCCGGAAGGATTATGATACCATCAGGAATCGAACCCGCGACCTTCCGGCTTGTAGCGCAGTGCCTCAACCAATTGCCCCACCGCGTGCCTCAGTATATTAATTACTAAGTAGTAACAATTATTGTTATTTACTGAGTTCAGTTCTTCCGAGTCCTGGGACCACCTATCTATTAACACCGGGTTGTCGCAGTGGGGGCCCATCACCGTTAGAAACGTGCGAGATTTACAAAGAATTGTACTGTTAACCCGTTTACGTTTAAGTGACTAAATAACTAAATATAAACTAATTAGAACCGTGGAACCTACTTCTTGAAATCCTAATACTTTCTCAGCTAGTCAAGAAATTCGCCGTATTTTATGGAATGTTCATTACAGTGTTCACAAGAACCCGCCACTTGTCTCTATCCTGAGACAGATAATACCGTCTCTGCCCCAATTTTATTTCTTGAAAATCCATTTTAATATAATTAATCCATCTACGCCTAGGCCTTCCACGCATTCTCTTTCGCTCTTGCTTCCACACCAAAATTTTCTATGTACCTCTTGTCTTTCCCATACGTGCCACATGCCTCGCTCGTCTCATTCGTATTGATTTTATTACCCGAAAAATATTTGGTGATGAGTACAAACCATGAAGCTCCTCGCTGCGCAACCTCCTGCAGTCATCCGTTACCTCTTTCCTCTCAGGCCGAAATATCTTCGTCCGCACCCTCAGCCTGTGTTCCTCCTGTAGTGTGAGAGGCGCAATTTCACAGTCATGTAAAAAAAACAAGCCAAATTATATTTAGTACATATACAGAATGGGGGCCGCGGTGGCGCAGTTGGTTGAGGCACTGTGCTACAAACCGGCAGGTCGCGGGTTCGATTCCCGATGGTGTCAGTGGAATTTTTCATTGGCATAATCCTGTCGGTCGCACTATGGCCCTGGGGTCGACTCAGCCTGTAACAGAAATGAGTACCAGGAATATTTCCTGGGGGGTAAAGGCGGCCGGTGCGTAGGGCTGACAACCTTACCACCTTCATGTGCTGATTGTCTCGAAATCTGGGAGCCTCAACCTCCTGGAACCCTGTGGCCCTGTCCAGGCCTGTAATGGGACTGCTTTTTTTTTTTTACATATACAGAGTACAGCTGAGTTTGGCGACCGGTATAGCTCAGTCGGTATAGTGACTCGCTACGGGTTGGGCGGTCCGGGGTTCGAAACCCCGTTGGGGCGAGATTTTTTTCATAGACGTTCAGACGGGCCCTCTGGCCCACCCTGGGTACGGGGTATCTTTCCCGGAGGTAAAGCAGCCGGGCCGTGTCAACCACCCCACCAATTTGCACCGAGGTTAAAGAACGAGTAGAATTTATATCTCTACTCCTCCGCTGGGCCTTTGTGGCCTGCTGCAGGGCGAATTGTACCGTTACCTTCACACCAGAGGTTAGTGTAGTACCCACTTTGTTCAGTACGCATATTGATGGAGATTAATTTTAGCGAATAGAATCAACGGAATAGGCTTTTTCCCTTTTTTTACGTGAGGACGGAGATATATTCGCGCTCAGAAACGTCGTATTTTTATAACATTGCATTTTAATCAGACAGTGCACTATACACAGCCAGAGTGCCTTAGCAGTATTAACCTTTTAAAGCCTAGCGGTAACTTTACATACGACCAGGTTTAACGTTAAAAAATTCTACGTGGTGCCCACATTGCGTTTATATGTTTTGTACGGATCTCAGAACAAACAGCAACTTTTGCCTTATAAAACATTAAGAGATTGGTTTTTATAACCGAAGTGGAGAGTGTTTACAGCGCGGTACGCACTGAGTCCTTATTTAAAACGGATACGCTTCGTCTTTAAAGGGTTAATATCGCCCTCCATTACTGCTTCCAAACTGGCCCTTGGACCTACCATCCTCTTGTTTCTATAAGCACCGCTGCAGGGTTAAAGCGGCCATATTGTGAACCTAACCACCCGCTTCCATGTATTGCCAAGGATTATGAACGATTGGAGCTATGCCTCCATACGGATTAAAGGCTCATATTGGGCCGCAGTGCCAATTCATTACCTCCTAATACAGTCGAACTCGGTTATAACGTCATGGAAGGGACTGAATATTTTATTTCGCTATAAATGAGTGTTCAATAAAATCTTCTCGGACAACCAGCCGAGTTAAAGGGTAGAATTCTTCCAACGTTTCTGGGGCTAGCTGTGTTCCCATCTTCAGGAGTAACGCCGTGAAGATGGGGACAATGTCAGTCCCAGAAACGTTGGAAGAATTCTATACTTTAACGCGGCAGGTTACCCGAGCAGGTTTTTCGAATTTTGTAGCAGCAAAAGCTTCAAGATGCGTACAAACGAATGTTGTTCTAATCAAGGAATATAACGTTATGGCTAGAATTGAGGAATTTATTGGTACCACACTTACTCTGTCTAAGAGGCCCAACAGATAGGTGTTCTTCTCATCTCCCCTTCCATTCACCTCAGAACGGAAGCAGAAGCAGCTTCCGAAACGTTGTGATTTTAATTTTTTAATATTTTTAACATTTTACTCTTCGGAGGGCATCACGTCCAGTGATGGAGGCTAGGTCTGTCTAAGGGGCCCAACAGAATAGGTGTTCTTCCTTTCTCCCCCTCCATTCACCTGAGGACGGAAGCAGAGCCAGCTTCCGAAACGTTGTGATTTTAATTTTTTAATATTTTTAACATTTTACTCTTCAGAGGGCATCACGTCCAGTGATGGAGGCTAGCTCTGTCTAAGGGGCCTAACAGAATAGGTGTTCTTCCTTTCTCCCCCTCTATTCACCTGAAGACGGAAGCAGAGCCAGCTTCCAAAACGTTGTGATTTTAATTTTTTAATATTTTTAACATTTTACTCTTCGGAGGGCATCACGTCCAGTGATGGAGGCTAGCTCTGTCTAAGGGGCCCAACAGAATAGATGTTCTTCTCTTCTCTCCCTCCATTCCCCTGAAGACGGAAGCAGAAGCAGCTTCCGAAACGTTGTGATTTTAATTTTTTAATATTTTTAATATTTTACTCTCCGGACGATGGATAAAGCCCATAAACCCATCACCACACAATATTTTGTTGCTTATCTGCTCGTTTTCATTCTAGATGTCTCTCATCCCACTTGAGCCTATGCATCTATGCATCTAAAAGGTCAGTTATCAAATTTTATAACGGGCTACATTCAGCGTACGTTGGGCAAATTGAGTTTTGGAATGAATATCCGAAAGGTCCATTAGTCTGATTAAACAGAAATTGGCTAAACGTATAATGGTGATGTGTGTGTGTGTGTGTGTGTGCGCCGAGTAATGTATTATAATGTAATGTAAATGTAACGTAATCAGTGTAGGAAAGGCAACTCAGTCGCCTGTATAAATGAAATACATGCATTTACAGTAAGGAAGGCATGTTATTTCTTATTTCCTTGTCACTAACACAACTTGGAAGAAAGAATAGTATTAGAATTAAGAAAACTATCGTTTTGTTAGAGAATCATAAAGATATTTTTAGGCATTCGTTTTTCAAGGTATCCTCGACGTTTTTCCTAAAGCTTAGGCATCTTAAGGAGATATTTTCTTCGTCACCCCACATAACATAACTGCATTTTATCGAAAATTTTAGTTCATATAAAAATTCGGATTATATAATTATTGTTTTCCAGCTGGTTCACGTTACAAGTCGTCTGCCATTGGGTAAATATAGACAGACATTTCGAGAGATCGTAACACCTTCATCTTCAGGATCAAGCAGTTAAAGAGGCCTTTTCTTTTTGCTCTGAATTTGAAGACCTTGTAGTCTTTGGAATATCAGGAAGTATTCCTCCAACGCCCCACCTTCACCTCCGATAAGACCTAAATCTCTAGCAGCACTCCTGTCAGAATCCAAAATCTTGGTTTTTGTAATAAGAAATTAAATGTAGCACAGTGGTATATATTTCGGTGTAATGTAAAAAGTGCCTTAAGGCTGCGGTGTGTACGTAGCATCTGCTGCGGACCATTCATCACAAAAAGTGTACGGAACTATATTTTATATGATTTGTGAGATGTCACAAAATTTATATTTTTACATTCAGTTTTAAGTTTTTATGAAAATAAACACCTGATGATGATCGGCCTGATCGAAACATGTAGCGTTTGAAAAAATAATAATAAATAAAAGTTGTGTCAGACAGAATACATAGTGTTAGAAATTAAATTTTACCCGTGCAATTCAAGCTGAAATGTGAATTCGAATCACATTTAAGAAGAACTTTATAACGGTACTTACACAGCGCTTTAAATACTGTACATATTGACGAAAGTGTGTAGCATGTATACGTATCTTTGTGTGTTCTATTTGTTATTAATATTAATACAACTGAATTTAGTCATAGTCACTATACTGACTGAGCTATCCTGCTTCATCTGCGATGTGCAGTACCGTATATATTTGTATTTCCAGTCATGTTTTTTGTTGGAATATTTGCTTGGGAAGGTGTCAGTTTACATCACCGATGCTGGCAAACCTACTGGGATATCATCACGGTGTTAACGTCCGCTAGATCCTCTCGGGGGCCTTCGTCAGAGCGTCTTGTCCACTGTAAGTCAGGGAGGACACAGTGGGATTTATCAAAACTTTGCAGTTGGCGTCTGTATGCCGTCGTGACGCTGTTGAACGACCAGAGACGTCTGGCACTTTGAAACCATCTGGTCACTGAGCAGTAATATTTTTGAGTGTGTTATCCCGTTTTGATCACAAATACAAAAAGTAAGGAAGGTGTTATCAGTTACAACAATCGTCGTACGTATAATAAGTTGAAATTTAATAAGCTGTGTGTTTCGGCTGACATGTAAACAGCGATCATCATGCAATAAGACACAAAAGGACAACTGTGCATGCGTACGCGTTATGTAGTTTATTAGGGCGTGTACTGGATTAACCCTTTAAAGGCGAAGCGTATCTGTTTTATATAAGGACTCAGTGCGTACCGCGCTGTAAACACTCTCCACTTCGGCTATAAAAACCAGTCTCTTAATGTTTTATAAGGCAAAAGTTGCTGTTTGTTCTGAGATCCGTACAAAACACATAAACGCAATGTGGGCACCACGTAGAATTTTTTAGTGTTAAACCTGGTGGTATGTAAAGTTACCGCTAGGCTTTAAAAGGTTAATCTGGCTCGGCATAGGGACTGAAGACAGGCTGTTGTGAATATGGGCAATGAAGCTTCGGGTTCCATAAAATGCGGGGAAATTCTTGACTAGCCAAAGACCTGTTAGCCTCTCAGAAAGGACTCTGCTACATTTTTGGTTGCTTGCTTTGTTTTTGGTTAGCCAGCTAGTTAGTTGTTCTTATGGACAACACATTTCCTGGCTTTTATGCAGTCCCAACGCAAGTGTCCTTCTGAAGACCCACACCTTCTGGGATGTCACCCCGTGAAGGCTTCTATAAGTGTACAGACGTTTCAGAGGAACCTGCTGCCTCCATCATCAGGACCTCAGCTACTCTGGTGATCGATTCTGTCTCCAGCCTAATCGCAGAATAGTGCCTTCAATTAGGATACTGCTACCCCTTGTTCACACCGCTTCTCATTCATTATTGACGAATCACCCATCATTGGACACAGTACAGTTTGAGGTAATGACACAGCCGATTAACAAACCACACGGCGTCACATCCCAGAAGGCACGAATCTTCATAACCATCGCCGTGAGGGCGTCGGACTTCATTTCCGTGTTCTCCGAAGCATATCGCTGCACCACCGTGTCCACCCTGCACCCTCACACACTGATTCTTTAACCCTTTAAAGAAGAAACGGATCTGTTTTGTATAAGGACTCAGTGCGTACCGCGCTGGAAACACTCTCCACTTCGGTTATAAAAACCAGTCTCTTAATGTTTTATAAGGCAAAAGTTGCTGTTTGTTCTGAGATCCGTACAAAACACATAAACGCAATGTGGGCACCACGTAGAATTTTTTAATTTTAAAGTTGGTGATGAGTAAGGTTACCGCTAGGCTTTAAGAGGTTAAGAACCTGGCCTTACATGGGGACGGGTTAGTATACGGAACGACCGGCGACAAAATAAATAAATAAATAAATAAATAAATAAATAAACGTAAAAAGTCGATAAAAATAAAAAATTTAAGGCTTGTACCCTAAAATTACATATATACGTGTAAATACGTACCTACAGGCAGCAGAGTCGTTCTTGAGAAGCTGACATTTCTTCAATGAGTTAGTAAATTCCCCGCGTTTTGTGGAAGCAGAATGTTCTTCGCCGTGTTTACAAGAGGCCTGCTCTTGTCCCTAACCTGAAGCAGACGAATTCATTTCACGCCACCCCATCCTGTTTCTTTAAAATCAAATTTAATATTATCCTTTCCCTATCCTAGTTCTTTCGAGTGGTTTCTTTTCTACAGGTTTGTTCACTAAAATGCTTCCTGCTGGCCTCTTGTCCACGCATACGTGAGAGATGGGCCGAGACAGCTCACTCGATATATCGACTTGCTACGGGCTGGACGATCGGGGGATTGAACCCCGGTGGGGGTGGGATTTTCTGCATCTGTCCAGACCTGCCCTGGGGCCCACCCAGCCTCCTATAAAATGGATACCGGGTCATTCCTGGGGGCAAAGCGGCCGGGGCTTCTTGTTGATCACCCACCTCCATCTAATGCGGAGGTTAAAGAAATAGTAGAACTATATCTCTACTTCCCTGCTGGGCTTTCATGGCAGGTTATTGGGTGAGCTTTACATTTTACCTTTACGTTACCCCCATACGTGCCACATGCTCTGCCCATCTAATTTCCCTTGATTTTGTGACTCTAGGAGTACGAATCGTGAAGCAGCTCACTGTGCAATTGTCTCCATAATCTTATTACTTCCTGTTACGTAATGTCATAAATAATATCTTGGTGAAGGAACTGAGGTTTAGCACACAAATCCGGACTGAAATAGAGGACTGAGGGATTTGTGTGTTGGGTAATGTGCTGGTGTTTGTTACCAGTTTGGTACGCTGTCGTTAAATAAGTAGTATTCGTTTCGTACCTAACTCTTTTCTTAACCCTTTAAAGACGAAGCATATCTGTTTTATATAAGGACTCAGTCCGTACCGCGCTGTAAACACTCTCCACTTCGGTTATAAAAACCAGTCTCTTAATGTTTTATAAGGCAAAAGTTGCTGTTTGTTCTGAGATCCGTACAAAACACATAAACGCAATGTGGGCACCACGTAGAATTGTTTAATGTTAAACCTGGCGTTACGTAAAGTTACCGCTAGGCTTTAAAAGGTTAACATCCAAACTTTATTGCCTTTCCATCTATGTCCTGGCATCAGTCGCGTCTGGTATTTCTTTGCAAGCAGTTATTAGTCATACAGGATTTCATTACAATTTTTAAGGGGCAAGAAAACTCTACATTTTGGATTACTCGTGTTTTGGTTGCAGGTCATTGAAATGCTTTTGGTGTAGGTTTGTGATGAATTACGGTGGCTTCAGTGTTTTGAACGCAGTGACGTATACAGTGAGGTTCTGAAACCTTTAAAGCCACTGCAGTTCCTGGAAAAGAAACTTCTTGAGCACAGGAGTAAAATCTGTGATTATTTTGTAAGGCTTTACACTACGCTGCAACGCGACAGGATACATGTTTATGTTTATCACCGACTACTGCCCTTTGTTTACACAACATCACTTAAAGTCATAAAACAACATAGGATTTTAAAGGGTAAAGTACATAAAAGTACAAAATATGTGTAATTCTGTGTCTAAACGTGTCTTGTGAACACCTTCTGATGTTGTGTGATCGAGATCTGTAACCTTTTAAAGCCTAGCGGTAACTTTACGTACCACCAGGTTTAACATTAAAAAATTCTACGTGGTGCCCACATTGCGTTTATGTGTTTTGTACGGATCTCAGAACAAACAGCAACTTTTGCCTTATAAAACATTAAGAGATCGGTTTTTATAACCGAAGTGGAGAGTGTTTACTGCGCGGTACGCACTGAGTCCTTATATAAAACAGATAAGCTTCGTGTCTAAAGGGTTAATATCACTATATATTCGCTTGTGATTTCTTTAAAATTATTTTCTCAGCCACGATGTGCGTAGGTACCATAACGACGTGGGACGTAAATGCATCCAAGTCCCAAATCGTGGGGGGATGGGGTTTGCGTGTAGAAACATTGAGAAACAGCAGCGCAAGTTTCCTTTTAAAATTGCAGCTTATTTTAAATTTATATATTTGATGCATAATCGTCTTTAATACGAACATTCATGAGTTGTAATCACCGTGAAACATAGATTCAATCGCAAAACATTTCATGTGGGGTTTATGGAGGATAATGTGACACTGGGATAGGTTTTCCTGCAAGTATTTTGGTTTTATCTTGTCAAGTTGTTATTGTACATTTTTTTTTTTTTGTATTTGTCGGCCGTCGCCGATAACATTGGCGGTGCAGATAAATAAACCACAAAAATGAACACTTTAGTATTACCACGTGGTTGTGACTAGTGTAAAATGAAAAAAAAAAATTGACAAGACAGGCAGTTTACGGAGAGAACATAACATTAAGGCGCATTCGCGTAATCCGTCTTGCTGTAGGAAAGTCATAAGTGTTACGCATTCTGAGTGTGTCTCTGTAGCCGTAGTTATTCAATATGCAATGCGCATGCGCCGTATTGTATTGTCACCTGTGGCCTGCCTGGCTGTACCATTTTTTTTTCCACATATCTAAAAAAGAGGCACGATTTTCGAAAGAAATTTGTTGAGCTGGGTACATTTTTGTACAAAGTCAGGTGTACGTGTCAGCACCACACAAAACAACCAGAAGCTGGGGTAGAAGTGCTATGAAATGTGTAAATACTGACATGCGAGTAGGTTAGCAGTACCCTTTGTAAGAAAGATTGAACGGGCTGCGCACTGCTAAAAACCTGGTGTTAGCACGCGCAGCACCACATGTATTACAGTGACTCAACATATAAATACGAAATATGAAGTTTATTGAACATTAAATTTGTGGTCTGAGTTTCCGTACAACTTTTGTGTGAAAAATTTCTCATTCTCAAAAGAATTAAGTGCAACGTTACGATAAATGTACATAGGCCTTCATGTTAAGTACCCGTTATTCTTGTCAAATTTTAATGGAACTTAAATATTCTCGACCCATTTTCGAAAAACCCTTAAATATCAAATTTCATTAAAATCTGTCCGGTGGAAGCAGAATTCTATGCGGACGGATGGACGGACAGGCATGTTGAAGCTAAAAGTCCCTTTTCGCAATTTTGCAAATGCACCCGAAAAGGGTTTTTATACTTCAGTCACTAGTAACGACGTTTGAGCCCTTGCGGTGCCGACCCTGATGACAGATAGAATTACAGCCTGGAGAGCATTTGTTTAGCTTCAACACTAACGTAGCTGATTGTATACTATGATTTTATGGCACCCTTAAACGTCTGAAGACCGTAACTAATTTGCATTAAATACATAAAGTTCGTACCATACAGAGAACATACTAGGTCCCACCCGTAACACAAGTCTGTGAGTGTTTTTATGGGGACGCAATGGCTGCTTATTGTAACACTAATACGGAACACATAAATACTCTATGTAGGCAAATTTCAACTTTTTTGTTTTAGACTTGTTAGACGTGCAATAACCACTAGGAAGCCCAAGGTATAACTACGATTTTCCCTTACAGTGACAGACCAAGTTTCACAGCCCCATAAACTAGCAGACAGAGTTATGTTGCTTGAATCCTTAAGTTTGATACTTTTGTCTTACGTTAAAATACTTTTCTGCTGTCGTGATTTAATATTCTGAGTTGATTCTGTCTTCTTTCTATTGAGTTTTTATTCACAAGTGTCTTTCCTACAAGTAAACGCACAAGAAACAAAGAATTATGTTTTACTTCGCTTAATTACAAACAAGAATGGGTGCCTGAGTACTGTGGAATGTCGGCTCTTGCCTCACCGCGTTGCCATACAGTTCCGTACTAACACTAAGTGCGATACCGTACCAAAATCGATATCAACTTGGCTGCTGGAGAAGAAATCGGGAGGAGAAGGAAATGGCCGATTATGGAGGCATTACGTCCGTGCTGTCGGTCATATCTACAAACGTATTCTTCGGACCACAAACAAAAAAAGAGAGAACGTTTATATTAAGTGTCCACAGGTTCACATCTATGTATGTGTGTATTTACTAAATACAAACGTTCGTATTTGACTTAAATTATTCTACAAAATTCGTTATATAATCGATATTATTATTATTATTATTATTATTATTATTATTATTATTATTACTACATCTATTCTCCCTGAAGTGTTAGAGTGGTTCATTTATAATTACAGGTTTTACCACAAAGACGGCCGGCACGTAGGGCTGACAACCTTATCACCTATGTGTGCTAACTGTCTAGAAATTGTAGGAGCCTCAACTTCCAGCAGCCCTAAGGGCCTGTCCAGGCGTGTAATGGGATAGTTTGCTATAGGGCTTACCATAGTACTTAGAAATGCTATCAATCATTATTTTTAAATATTGATATTTTCGTACATTCTGGAATATTCGAAACACTGTTTAGCGTGCAGTTTCGATGCTGTTGGAGAGGTCACGTTTCAGGTTTAGAACTATAAAAAAATCGTCCATTGTCTTCGGCAGCCACCACTTTATGGTAGCAATGTTGGTACTACTGTGAGCTCTTACATATGTCACTTCTGTTCGATTCCATATGCTAGACTGATATACTTCTGGGTTTGGTTTTTATAAACCGTGTCTGTATTCTTGGTATGAGGGACAACTGTCGCATTTATGTGCGTGATATTTTGCTGTTGTCGGCTAATGTGTTAGGTCTGTAGTGCTGGATACCTTGATCATCCATCAACAGGGCTGTTTGATAGTTTAAAAAAATACTAGGCACACTTCACAAATATCTGTTGATAAGTTCAAAGTTCACCCTAGAAGAGGCCATGAAGGACAAAAGGGGAAGTAGAGTTATAGCTGCCCTTTTTTTAACCTCGGCGCTAGATTGGGGACGTGGTCAACGCCACACCCCGTCCGCTTTACGCCCGGGAAGGAGACCCGGTACCCATTTCACCGAAGTGTGCCAGAAAATAAATACCATGTTATGAAGGTATTTGAGGGAGTGGAGGTATAACTCCACGCATTCTTCACTTCGGCTTTTGATAAAAGGAACCGGTCAGCTTCAATCCCCGGCCGCTTTACACGCCAGGGAAAGAAATCGCGTTACCCATTAAAGAGGAGGTCTTTTGGCCTCGAGGGTCAGCACTTGGGATAAAAGAACTCTGAATGCTGCCAGCAACAGAACCACGATTTGTCTGCCATTCAAGGCGTAGCCTAGTCACTGTACCGACTGAGATATTCCAGTTATATATGCCTATATTTTATATTTTATCCTTGTAGTCTTTTACCTTGTAGTTTTAGGAATAAACATGGTACTTTAATAGAAAGGCAGAACAGCTATTATTGCGTAGGACCTATGTTTGTTCCTTGCTGTATTTAATCACACTTGTCTATGTATCTGTTACATAATATCACATGATAATGAAATGAAAGACTGGGAAGGAAGCGGTCATGATCACATTCAAGGCCTAGCCCATCACATCCACCTGGAAGAACTGAGGAGAGCCTCGAAAACTTTGTCTTCATGCTTAGTAAAGAAAAGTTTCTAAATTACATCACGGCCAGAAATGTAGGTAGAGATTAATAAAAACGCATTTTTAAATATGTTACAAAAGGAGTAAATAAGTAAATATACAAATGTTAATCATAGCTAGCCTAGGGGTGATTCTGGGGGCGCAGGCGAAGCTCAGGACTTCAGGTGGCCCCTTATTAGTGAATTGCCTCGTACCATTTCACCCCGTCCAACAACAAACCCTGAACATAACAGACGCACGTTTCATTTATTGCTAGCTACACGCCAACGAGACAATGAAGTGTCAAAAGTGCGAAATTAAATTGTCTGAATTTCGAACCAGTAAATCGCATACCTACGACAGGTTCTTCTTTTGTTTAAATTGGTAAATAAATAATTCGATTTATTTATTTGTTGGATGTATTGGAATAATTGAAATGAACGTCATACGGACGAAATAATATCTATAGTTATTTTAAGGTTTTTGAAAACAGAGCCTCAAGATCCGAGCGCTACCGACCTTCCTCTCGCCACAATAGCAACGCACCTGTTAAACCATTTATTTAATCAAAATGTATTGTTAAAGCAAATGCATACAACTAAATTAATTAGTCAAATTTTATAATTTAATTGCGCAGTTGAGATTGAAAGGAACAGGTTTGCAATAAAATGTACCGCCTTAGAACAGTTTTATTAATTGTATATGAACGTGTGTTTTCAGAAGTGCACACATTTCAAACTTTTTTCTTAAGCTTTCTTAGAAATGGCCGTCTTGGAGGGGTACAGTTTTCATACTTTCCGCGCGCAAACGGGGAGAACCGGAAGCTAACTACTAATCCCGCTCTCAGCTTGTTGATTGATCTTTTGTTGCTTTGAGAATGGGAACAGGTATGATTTATGACACAGATTTTGTACTTATTTAACACTACAAACAACATAATTGCTGCATATACCTAGTTTGAGATGTATTCAATATGCTTTGTGTAAGAACGCTAGCTGTAGTCTGCACGGGATGATGTATTAGCGTGTTAAATTCAGCGTGCGTTTCATGTCGGCGATGGTGGTTAGGCCTATCGGGCATCAATCGGGTTGGCAGGCTAGGCAGAGCAGCCGTGCGCAAAAGCGCGGAGACAGTAGGGGTGCATAGTGTGTGCTGTATTCCTAAAATCAGGTGGGAATAACGACTTAACAATCTCTTAACATCATTCTGTTACTGTGTGGTATACCGAAGCGTTGTTGTTGTGTTGTTTTAGAACAGCTTGATGCGATTCATGTTCGTGAATATGGCCGCTTTTTTTTTGTGCGCTTTGAAGTTTTCTTTGCAGCCATGATGGCTAAGTGAACCTACCGGGTCATAAGCTAGTAGGCGTCGTACTTGGAAGGTCGTGACGTGAGAGAAGGTCGGTGTATTGTGATATCGGCATATTTTTAAGTGGTATAAATGGGTAGTAGTGTTTCATCCATTCATTGTTCGCATTTTTAAGCTTGTGAACTGTGTGTAGTTGTTTTTTCAAAATGTTTTACTTTTATTACTTTACGTATGTTTGATTACCGCGAGAGATGAATGGCAGGTTGCAGTGTGTGGTAGAAAAAGCCCGTACCTTCTACGGAATGCTGTAAAATAAACAGTTATCAGAGATTTAGATCGAATTATTTGATTTATAATTGTTTTACTCGGCTATCTATACGCTCAGGTATTTGAGTAGGATCTCAACTGATACTGAAGACGTTGCGTATGATTGTGTCTGTTAGTGTCAGTTCATCAAGAATTAGTATTATTGATCTGTTTATATTTCCTGGCGTAGCGTTGTTTGCAAATTTTTTAAAAAAGTTCTTAGTGTGTGTGGATTGAACTTGAAATTGCGAATATGTGATTAGGTTATGTATAGAAATACCTTGGATATCAAGACTTTTTAAAGTTTTTGAACCAATCGAGTAAGTTTAAATGTTCATGTGAATGCTGTCGCATTAATTAGCTCGTTTTGGTTCTTATTGCTTTTCATAAATTACGCTTGGACCGTGCTGTAAGTAGACATGATTTGCAGAGAATAGTGTGTGTTTCTAAGAGGAACAGATAGACGCGGTTTTAGGTTAAGAAATTATGATCTTGCTGTTGTGTGTCATAGCTTGCTGAGGAATAGATGGGCGTGATTTTAGGCTAAGAAATTATCAATTTGCAGTTGTGTGTCGTAGCTTGTTGTAGTTAATTGTGTAAAATACTAAAATGTGTGAGCTGTGCATTAAAAGAGTTTGTGAGTTTGCGGATCTACCACGCGTTACTTTGTATTAAAATCTTGGAAGAGTTCATTTTTGTGATTGGATGTGTGTATAGTTATATTGTGAGCTACATTTATCATTTGCCCTTGTGTTATGTTTTATATTAATTGTTAAGTTTATTTTTGAATGTATGTGCATGTGTGACAGTGGTGATGCTGAAATGACATGTAAGGAAACTTGACCGTTTTGAAGATGGGAAGATTTTGCCACATGTGTGTAACCTTGAATAAGCTTTGTTATGTCCATTGCTGAAAAGTTGTTTTATCTGAATATTACAGGGGCTGAGCCAGAGAAGGAAGAAACACTTGGGGGAAGAATAATGTCAAGTAATAGAACTGTGCAGTAACAGAAATATTGACTGGGAAGTAAGAGAGCTACTTGACACAACTGTACAACACAGTGGTGGATGCCTGTGAAAACAAGATTGCTACATCAGGACCCGATGCTTTGGTGAAGCTTTTGTTGGCCCAGATGGGAGAGGTGTCGGATACTGAGCAGCAGTATAGTCTGCGCTGGAATGATTTCCATGCCAGTATCCTCTCGTCCTTCAGGCATCTGCGTGATGAGGAGGACTTTGTGGATGTCACATTGGCATGTGATGGTTGTTCCTTCACTGCACACAAAGTGGTCCTCTCTGCCTGTAGTCCGTACTTCCGAAGACTTCTCAAAGCGAATCCTTGCCAGCATCCTATCGTGATTTTGCGTGATGTCAAAGAGAAGGACATGGAATCCCTC
The DNA here is from genome assembly GCA_013340265.1 of Coptotermes formosanus. Lineage (NCBI taxonomy): Eukaryota > Metazoa > Arthropoda > Insecta > Blattodea > Rhinotermitidae > Coptotermes > Coptotermes formosanus. The sequence goes on along the minus strand of BLKM01000333.1, from coordinate 332,916 downwards.
CTGCGCTTTATGTACAATGGTGAAGTGCATATCGGCCAGGAGCAGCTGTCCGACTTCCTCAAGACTGCGCAGATGCTGCAGGTTCGAGGGCTTGCTGATGTCCCCACCAAAGACAACCAAAAAATTCCATCTGTGAGTATACTTTTTCTATTATCAATTCCAAGGAAAGGTCTGTGTTATTTAAATTATATTTAGCACTTAGTATGGAGTCATTTAAAAGGAAGATTTTGAATACACACAGAAGAAGGGTTTGAGTATGTTTTTTGGTAGAATTAGTAAGAAAATCGAAGTGTTGAGTGCAGTGATGTGTTGTTTCAAGTGCAGTATATTTGCGAGTGTCCCAATTAACAGATTGTGTTGAATAACAGAATGTGATTTTTTTACTGAACCATGTCACGTGACAAATGTATATAAATGTTACTGCTTGACTGTTACCATTATGGCCTACAAAGCAGGGCTGTGGAGTTGGAGTCAGTAAAAATGTACCAACATCGACTCTGAGCTGCATATAAGATCTTAAATAGATACTAGCTACAATAACTATTAGACTTATACTTTTATGTAGGTTATAAGTCTAAAAAGTAGCCTGATGAGAATCACGTGGTGGTGATGAAATATCTTATGATACCATTTACCATTTTAGTAGTTTACTATTATTAATACGTATTGAGCTTTTATGAAGGAGTCGGAGTCAGAGATCTAAAAATTTAGGAGTCGGAGTCAGAGGTTTTGTGCACCAACTCCTCAGCCCTGAGTGAAACAGTTAAAAATGTCAGACAGGCTTGTGGCTTATGAGGTTATGTTTCTGGTCAAGACATTGTTATTGACACTGATTATTCTCAGTAGATGAGTATGTTCTCATGCATAGCAGTGAAATTAAATGCTTTGTACATAGTCACAGTAGTACTTTGTGCTGGAAGTGTGAACATAAATGTTGATTCTGTTAGAACTGTCTGTGATGATTTTGGTTAGCGATCCACATAGTACTACTTGTGAAATGCACAAATGGTAACAGTGGCAATTGGTGGTATTTCTGTTCCGTAACTTTCTGTTTTATTTTTAGGAAGCTCAGTACAGTGAATTTTATGTCTCTGTTTTCAGTTTTATTTTATTTTCAATTAATATTTGTCTTTAATCAGCATCTGATACTGCTTTAACCAATAGATACTAGCATGCATGTTTTTAGACTTCAAAAAGGGATAATTAGAATTATCACCGTGTCAAGACCTGGAGACTCTTGCAGAAAATTATTTAAAAACTTACAGATTTTACCACTTCAGTCACAATATATTGTCTCGTTTACTTTTCGATGCAAATGCTAGGGATCTATACCAAGTAAATTCTGAGATTCATGGTATCACTACTAGGCATAACTGTGATATTCATCTGCCACTATCTAACTTAACAGTGTATCAAAAAGGGGCCTACTATTTTGGCATCAGGGTTTTCGATAGTCTTCCCTCTGATATAAAAAAAATTGTCGCGTTAGTGTTAAACAATTTAGATTGGCCATAGGTGATTTTCTCCATTCTAAATCATTTTATACTCTAGATGAATACTTTAATAGTACTAAGGTTTAGGATTTGGTTTTGTATTTCACAAAGTAACTACATCTGTAATGTAACAACTACTATTCTACAATATTATCTTGTGCTTTTACTAACATTCTTTCAAATCAATATATTGTATTCACATATTGTGGATATCATGCTAGAAGTTTCAGTTTTAGCCAAAATTAATGATATGTTTGATAATTTTGTTACGGTTATTGCTTTATATTATGTTTTTATTGTTATGATTTTAAATCAAGTCCATCACTTGTCACATTGTAATTATATGTTTCTTATCACAAAGACATATCCTTTGTTATAGCATGTATATTTGCGTTTTATATTAGTATGACAAATTCTATATCCAATGGGCATGTTGAACCTTGTTAAAGAATGTATAATGAATGACTGGATGAATGAATGAAAAGTAAGGATGTCAGTTTCCAAAATGATGGGGTTTTTAAACTGTGTAAGGTGATACATTCATTGTGATTTTTGGGAGAAATGTGCAGGATATGATAGGAGGCAGCATCTTCATTCAAAATGTAAGAACAAATGAAAACTTGAAAATTTTCAGATGTCATTGTCATTGGTCACATTCAGAAAGTCCATTATTTTAACAAGCTTATGATTTTACTCAGTAACAAGTTTAAAAATACTTAATTGTAACCTTAATTTTCATACTGTTTTTATAAATGTGTTCCATCAGGTTTTGGGTTTTTTTAGGTCGTGTTTGAGCGGACATGAGACCATAAAATACAAAGTTTCATGATTTGCTCTCTTTATTTTTCTCTCAGAACACACTGCACACTTTTTGGGGAAATTATGCTGATTTTTATGCTTCTAGTATATTTTTTCACTTGGTCTTCTCCTGCGTCACCTGGCACTTGACTCTCCTGCCTCAGTTCTCTCTCTTTGTTTCTCTGTCTAGATTGGGCACATTCTCTACTAATTTTATGTGCTTTGAGGTGGCGTGTATGATATAAATATGTAATGACAACATCCAGTTCTGAAATGATAATGTTTATTGACACTCGACTGATTTCTGAAGGAAACCGACATCAATATGTTGAGGCACTGCGTACATTGTATGTCTTGAATGAAATCCTTCCCTTGAAACTTCACAACTCCCAAATACTCAGACAGTGCTCAATTTGGTTCAGCAGAAGACCTAGATATATGATCTGTGTACTGCTCTTCTTTTGTCGGAGGCCTTGTTATTTCTGAAACATACAGCATTAAGTAATTCGTGTGGATGTGGTTCTCGAAATAATATGAGTATCGGTGAAAGCTGGAACAGGAGGCCATTGCTAGCCTCAGTCTCTGATGTTTGACAGCCCATGTAGGCCCATATTTGTAGTAGTGACAAATAAAAACCAAAATTCATGTACTGTGACATATTTAAACGTCTTTATGTGTTGACCAGTCAGGACTCTGCCATATGTGGGTGATCTTAGCGTATGCATACCGGTTTTAGTCGCAAACAAAATTTCTGATTTCGACGCTGAAGCAGAAAAAGCACAGCGGGTGTATGAGTGTGAGTAGGAGGATAATGTCATTCGAAATAAAAGTACCGCCCTCCCTCACAAATTGTGAGGGAGGGCGGTACTCTTTATTTTGAATGATATTCCATTATCACAATGGTATGCGCATTATAAAGTTAGGTGGATAATATCAGAATTTATTCTAAAGAAATTGGATGTCAGGATGTTATGTGGACTGGATTAAACAGGCTCAGGATAGGGACCAGTGGCAGGCTGTCATGAACAGACTACTGAAACTTGGGGTATCGCAGAAAACCGGACGAGAGACTTGAAGAAATTCATAAATAATTATCATGCTGCATGTAGTTAGTTGTGAATTGTTGTGTGTACCAAATTAGTTTTAATTTACATTACTTAAATTTACTTTGGTTTCTGTTTCTTATACAATAAGTGAACATTCATATTGTGGTCTTCTGGGTTGTGATGCCCTGCAGTCTAGCATAGATGTGTACCTAAGTTTTAGAGGAACATACTGCCTACATTTTCAGGATATTGACCTGAAGGTGGAAGGAGCAGGTTTTTATGAACCAGGGGTGGACAAATCCCAGGTACCAAGTCGTGCTGCCAGGGCAACTAAACTTTGTATGGTGGCACATAATATTTGTGAGTTCTCCATACAGAACTTGCTTCATGTCACCCTTCTGGCTTCTATAATTTTGAGATGGTTGCTAGATTTTCTTGAAAATTTGTGCACCTCTGCTGTGAACCATTGGTACATATATACAAGACACCATGGCATCACAAACTAGAAGTCGTATAATTGTAGTTCTTTTGTTTGTGTAATGAATCCATAGAATTTGGAGGTTTTTCTTAGATTTTTGGAAAATTTATGGGTGCCTTAATCCATCGTGGACTGACTTCAGTACATAACACCATGACACCACATACAGGGAACGTACTCATATGTGTGCAGGAAGTTAGTTTCAGATTTCTGGACAAAAGGTTTCTAAACAAATTGTTCTAATTAAACCCAGTGGCAGTGTGGTAACTATACTTCCCAGGTTTGATTGTATATTCATATGACTATTTAATGGGTTCATTTTGTATAAGAAGACAGGGGAAACTTAACTTTGAATTTAATGTGTTCCATGTCCGTGCACTATATTATACAAAAACACTAATCACCAACAAATGCACAAAGAGAGTTTTATCATCAATCATAACACACTCCTACATGTTTAGACACTGCTGGGTCATCTTCAGGGAGAACTTTTTGTTATCATTACACTAAGGTTGCACTTTATAGTTGAGTGAGAATGTGCTGTTGACTGTGTACTGCATTGTTTTTGGAGGCGTGAACTGTCTGCGGTCCTGGCAGGCCGGGACAGCAGAGAGTTCACGTCTCCAGTACACAGTACACAGTCAACAGCACATTCTCACTCAACTTTAAAGTGCAACCTTAGTGTAACTATAACAAAAAGTTCTCCCTGAAGGTGACCTAGCAGGGTCGAAACATGTAGGGGTGTGTTAGGATTGATGATAAAACTCTCTCTGTGCATTTGTTGGTGATTAGTGTTTTTTGTTCAACTTTGAATTGTGATGTTGTTTGTACATTCACAAATGTAAATAATTCATTTGTACAGTTTCTCAGATTGATGAATTTGTGTTTTGTTGGTCTGAATGCAGCATTTTCTCGATCTTAAACTGGTCAGATTGTCCTGAAAGTCTGGTCTTCTCATGCTACTGCTACAAAACCAATAGGCTGGCTGATGTTTTTTCAGTTGCATATTCGAATGGTTCTGTGCTCATGTGCTAAGTACTTCTGCTTCAAATTCATACAAATTCTCTGTTTTTTGTATTCTTAGTATCATATGTCAAGAGTCTATCTCACAGGGCCAAAGTGTGTATCAACACTGCACAACGTAATCTGCAGTGGTGGTGCAATTGAAATGCAGCCTAATGTTTTCTTGTATGATTTTGGCCAAAAGTATATTGACAGGATGATTATGTTCTATTATTAACATTTTCAGACCTCAAATTCACTACCCTGGTCCCAGTCAGGGGAGCTGAGAGAAAACTTTCCAGAAGAACCTCTTACACCGCCTACGAAACGAAGCCGAAACAATGAGCATCGTTTCTCACCATCCCCAGCTTCATCTGCAACCAACAACAATAACAACAATGGTGACCCACTGATGAGAGAGACATTACTAGGACAGGCATTGGAGGGGGGTCCTACAATTTACACGGGCAGCTCTTCCCATCAGGTAAGGGAGATAGCATTTTTGCAAATTACTTGACTGTATATGAGTACTCAGCATTTATGTTACAGCAGTGCTTTGCCTTACACAGTCATTGCATTCCTGTAAAAACAACGAAATTGACGACACTAAGCTCTTACAGGGAAATTGGGCTTTAGGGGAACTTTGCCCATTGTTAACATTCGTCAGAGCATGTTACAGGAGTCTGTTCTTTCACTAAGTACAAGAAGTACATAAGAACAACTTTAAAAATGATCAAAATATAGAAGATGCATTTTAGTAGTAAACTAGGAGCTAGAATAGTGGTTTTTGATGTCATTTCATTGCTGCCCCCAGGATATGTGGATCTCTTGTTTCAGAAGCCAGAATTTTTTTTCTGTGTTTACTGTGATTAAAAACTGTGGAGGCATAAAACCAGATACTGTGGTGTATGGAACTGGATTCAAATAGAAAACTGTGAATATGTCAAATCCCCAGTTTTCAAGAGATTGCTTTGTTTTTCACTATGGCCAGGTGTTCAGTATGGCAAACTTATTTACAAATGATAAATAATTGAATTATAAAATAACTTTCCATTTGGCAGAACAAAGGCAACTCTGACTCTTCGCTGCAAGCGCAGTCGACAGGTGAGGAGAGCAATTCTAGTGATTCGAACTCAGAGCAGGGTGCATCCACGTTGGAATTGGTTAGACCGAAGGCAGAGCCTAATGATTACAGCTCTTTGGATGACAGCCATCACCATCATGGGAATGGAGGGCTGGGACTGGACCCAACACGTTCCTTCCCTGCTGCTGCATTGCTTGGACTTCAGAGTAAGGACTGTGCATATACTGACGTTTCGGTTGTCTGCATGCCGTGTGAAAATACTCTTGAGTTGTATTGGCAAAAACTGTTATTATTATTCTAACTTAGGTTTATAATTTTGTGTAGCTGTGTGATACATGAGGTGTGTGGTCAGCTAGGCAATGTTTGTGAGGCGGTTAGTAACATACACTGCCGCTCCCTTCAGGCATCTCTGACAGAGAGATTTTTCTTTATTACAGGTAGTAGATGAATAGGGTATTGATTTGTGAGTTGGTGTGGTGTTACAATAATGAGTGAACAACAAGGGTTGTTCATGGTTTGAGAGAAGGGAAATGGTAATAGTCTCCTGCAGCTTTGTGCACATCATTTCACATTGTGTTCCATGTTGGTTTCTCCGGGCTGTAGGTAGCTATATGCGTGCTTCAGCATATCCAGAACATATGTATGAACCAACCAAATATGAGGCTGAGAAATTAGTGGCATTTGAAATTAATATATGATATATCGATTTACCAGTGTTTAGGCATGTTATTAAAAAGTGTGTTATCATCATCATGTCTGCCCATCCGTCTTCATAAAATCTGTCAAGAAAATCAAAATTGGGTTACAATCAGACAAAAATATTGGGTACTTTACATGAAGACCTAATTATGGTTTATTGTTGTTGGCAGCATTATATCACCATAAAAGTGCTGTCTTCAAGTGAAGTGGTATCAGATGTAAGATAGTCAGTGTGGTATAAACATTACGTGAATGTGCCACAGTGTTATGATACATGTACGGTGCATCTCTTAAATGCCTTTATTTGCACTTTAGGTATTAATGTAAACAGGCACAAGTAGTTTTCATTTAACATTGCCCCAAGCAATGTTCTTGCATAAATTGATTAATTATACCATGTACTTAGCACACCATCCTTAAATTAACACCATCAAACTGCGCTTCTGAAAGGGTGCTTTTATAGTGTTTATTTAAATAATATTATTTGACATTAACATTGACAAATTTTTGGTGGCCTAAGATACAATGTGGCCTCATCTGAAATTAACATTCTTTTGTAGGGTACTGTAATGAATTCAGTGATTTTGTAATTCGTTTGGAGGTGAATCTGTAATTTGAAATAAATGTCCCAGTGTAGAAGGATGTTCATACGTGGATGAGGAGTGTTATAATTCATTATTTCTCTTGTAGATATTCCTGGATTGTTACCTGGGCCCTCAGGACTGCACAACAATAGTCAAGACACCAACTTTGGTAAGTTGTCAAATGTAATAATTTTGTAGATAGTAGCTGTAACAGCTGTACACCAACGTGCAAGATAAGGCTTGTTTTTGTAACATTCTTGTTGAGACATCTTTTTCAACTTGTAATTTTGTGTGTCCAACTTTGTAGGGTGACTGTATTTATTTGGCTTGTTAGATACCTCAGTTCTGTGTGTATGTTGTGTTTGAAATAGAGTAAATTTCCTACAGAAGATTTTTCAAGGATAACCTTTTAGCCAAAGAGTACAACATTCTGGAATTGGACACCATTCATGATGTCACATTGCAGAAGACAGTACTGTCCACTGTGAGAACCTCAAATATAAACTTTTTGTCATGAACTGGCTTACCGTCATCCTTTGTGCTCCCCATGTTGTCATCGTATCTGGCAGTAACTGTATTCAGTAATTATTTGTAGGTGAGATGTAATTAGGGGGTAGCATTGTATTTCAGGCCTGGCTGTTTCTGTTTGGTTTGGGTGGCAATTTTAATCCATGCCTATCACAGATTCATTACTTGTAGAGTGTATGATAAGCCATTGTACACGTCCAAACATGAATACAGTGAAACTTGCATTAATGTGATATTCAAGTAAATGATATAATAATCATTGGAATATGTTAACAGCAATGTGCCATACTTAGGTGTCCCCAGCACATGCTTTGTCAGAAAGGCGACTGTAGAAGGAAACCATTGTTAGATATGTGTGGCCATGCTTGCTACAGAATGTAATGAAGAATTGATTTTTTTTTGCCATCATTAAAATTATGTCATTTTATGTTATGCACCCTCTTGGATGGCGGGGAAGGGGAGAGAACACTCATTTAGCTGTATTTTTCATATGAATTAATGGAGATCGCGATTACTCAGTTCTGGTAGTAGACTACCATGTTCCAGCTCACAGAACTTTGCTGTTTGTGGGAGTGTAGTTTAGCAGTTACTGGCCTATTAGATTGATAAGTGCATAAAATTAATTTCAACATTTTCTGCTTCATTTGACTTCCGGAATTTGTTTTGAGCATCAGTGGAATATAAATTTTGTAACAACTTAAAATTATTTTTGCAAATACCAAAATACCACATTCTACTTGACTTTTAAAAACTCTGTCTTCCTGCTTAATCATTTTCCTGTGGAGAAGTGTTTCCGTGTCTGTCGGCAGCTACAAATAGCGACAAAAAATTACATGGCAATGAACATGGGTGATACCTTTCAGTGTTTACTGGTATTTTGTATCACTAAAATAAAAGTTCACCCTATAACATGCCATGAAGGCACGGCGGTTATATAGAGATATAGCCCAGCTTGTTTTTTACCCTTGGTGCTAGGTGGGAGTTGGTGATCAATGCCACGCCCTGGCCACGTTACCTCTAGGAAGGAGACCTGGTACCCATTGTGCAGGATGCTGGGTGGGCTTTGGGGCTGGTCTGGATGGGTAAGGAAAATCTCACCCCCACTGGGGTTTGAGCCATGGGTTCCCCCCCCCCCCCCCCCCATAGTACGTCACTGCACTGATCATGCTATCCCAGTTGTCCACATGTCAGTCCCGGGCAGTATAAATGAGTTAATTTCATGTAAAAAATTTTCAAATGTGGAATAGATGTTAAATTCATGGTAAAGGTTTGGAGGCTTGATTTCCCAAGGGTAGATGTGAAATCTACAACTTATGGACGATGGAGAGATTGTTGTAGAATGATTCGTAAGCTATGTGTGTTTTAATTATCATGAACTTTTCATGATATGAAAATGAAACGTTACAGACTTTATCTTGCACAGAGCATTGTGTTTGTTGTGTAGTTAGTGTAAGCAAAACTTGCCACAGCAGTTACATTTCTTAATGTTATTAACTTCACCTCTATACTGTACAAAACAAAATTGTGTACCTTTTTATATCACGGTGCAAGGATGTTTCCTGGATTTTGTCCAGTGTATGGAGTTTGATTATATCTACCAATGCTTTATGGGCCGTCTCTGTCCCTCCCTTCAGCTAGAAACTAGGAGCAGCAGGAAGCACATGCTCTGATAGGCCTGTTTTACAAATCTGGTCCCTGTTTCTGGCCTCAATAATTGTCTCTGTGTAAGGATAGCAACAGAGTCGGCCTCAAAAACATTGTAAGTGGAACTTCACCTCCAAGTAATGGACAGTGTGCAGGAAACACTTCTGCTTCTTGTTTTTTGTTGCTGATGTCTTAGGAGGTATTTAAGATTGAGGTCTCCTGGAGTGTAACACTGTGTAGTCTCATGAATTGTTTAACAGTGTGTAGCCTCATTGATGGTTATGACACTGTGCAGTCTCATAGATGGTTATAACACTGCAGTCCCACAGATGGTCATGACAATGTGCAGTCTCGTAGATGGTTATAACAATGCAGTCTCACAGATGGTTATAACACTGTGCAGTCATGTGGATGTTTCGTAACACTATGAAGTCTCACTGATGGTTATAACACTTTGTAGCCCCATAGATTGGTTATAACACTTTGTAGCCCCATAGATTGTTATAAAACCAAGCAGTCTCGTAAGTGGCCGTAACTTTGTGTAGTCTTGCAAATTTTTGTAACACTATGTAGTCTCATGGGTGGTTATAACACCACGTAGTCTTTATAGGTGGTTGTACTACCATGTAGTTGTACAGATGATTGCCAGTGTTTTGTGGAGGCATCTGCTGTCTGCATCTTCAGGGGACTTACGTAGAGCCTGAAGGCATTGAATTCATGGATAACATGTATGAGACTGCCTATATGATCACCTAGCAGATGGCATTCCAAGTTTTGATCACTGTGAAGTCTAATTTGATGATTTATATTATTGATTTTGTACACCATACCTTCTTCTGCACTAATCATCTTATCACAATGGAAATATATCCACTGAGACTTGGCTTTCAGAAACGAGAAAAATGGACATTTGATTTGCATTACATTACAGAAACCTAAGTGGGAAGCTAACAGTACTTTTTAGTCCATGTACAGATGTCACATGACAAGCCCCAAATAAATGCAGATCCATTGTAACGTGGCATGAAAATATTCGTGTTTTCTTCGTCTAAGAGTTTCTTGCACATGGTGCAACCACAACATGTAAATTAACACAACTGGTGAAGCAGTCTGGGAATAATGCGTAGCTGTCATGATTGGGTATAAGGACTCAACAGACAAATAGTCTTTGGGATGATGAGGACAGAGCTATTCCATGCGTGATTAAGCATTAGGCTCTTAGAGATTTCATTATGTATGTTGTTTTACTTGTTTTTTATTAGTTTTATTTAGTTTTATGTAAATGTGTTACTGATTTTTTCGTACTGTATGTGCTATATTTTTGTTTTATGAGTTATCTTACGTGGCCACGCATCAATGTCTTATGGTTATGGCTCACTGTGTCTCACTAGAATACATGTTAGTCTGTCACCTGTTGAATGCTGCATTCTCGTAACAGAGTTTTGCCGGAATGCATCCACCATGTTTAGTGGGGCATCACCTGCATATAAAATTGCAGTGTAAGTGGATGTGGCATTTTATGAGCCCAGGTAGTTGGCATCACTTAACCTGTGCAACGAACCTTGATTGTTAGAATCTGTGGCCAGTTTCGTTTACCTTTAATGATTGTTCTGTTTAAGGACGTAATGTTTCCAACATTTATGAACCTGGTAAGTCAATCTGTTAGTTTCTTTGCCATGTTATGTGATATGTAAGCTGATAGATTTTTTCTGTTGGGGTAGAATTGATTTGTGTCTTTTACACGGAGAACTGCGAAAATAAGAGATGAAGGGATAAATGGCAAGAATTGGGAAACCTGCTGGCTGTGTTAATACCTTGAAACTGGATATTAAGGATGCTTAACAAAGAACGTTTTATTGCTTACTGCAATTGGCTACTGACCACAAAATAATGTTCTTTATGATTTGTGTGCAGTGCAGAAGTCCCAGGTATTAAGTAACAGACAAAAGCGTGAGCCCTTAATTTGAAGGGGGGAGGCAATAAGCTCTATCTCATGTTAATTTTATATAACTTGGATGCATTTTTCTAAGCAGCCACAAATTGTACTATTTGGCACATGTAGGTGAGAGTTCTCTGCAATTTTTAATGGTATTTTAGAAATTGGTTATCGAAAGTATATTTATAAGTGAGTGATTGTCAAGAAAAGTAAGCAGATGCAGAAACCCGTCACCTACATAGCAGTAATGTTGTGTTGGTAGAAAGATATGTGACATGCGGGTTTTTGTAAGAGGTTTGCCAGCTGCTGGTCTGATGTCAGGTGCCTGAGTTTGGTCTTGCTGTCCACATGTGGTCAGTGATGTAGCTTCTTGGGCAGGCTTTGTGTGAAATTCTTGTCCCTCTTTTCATTGTTATGTTTAAGGAAACCATGTCATACATTCTACATGTTTTGCAAAATGATGATATAGTTACTCCATCAGTGAAATGTACCAACTTTCTGTGTCTCATTATATCACTAGAAATACTGCTGTCAAGGTGTAGATGCTTCTGTCAGTGAATAAAGGGAGCCTGTTACAGTGGAGTTGTCTATGATCAGCTAAATGCAGGCTTGAGATACTTTGCATTATGTGCCAGGATGATAATTTGAGTGACCAACAGTTTGTGTGTAAGAACTGTGATAAAAACCGCATTGCATTATATGAAACTGAGTCAACTCATGTAGTGTGCTGTTCAATGGATGTACTACGAAACAGGAATTTCGACAGCAGTTTGGAAGGAAGTGGGATTTGAGGTTCTCACAGCACTGTTGCTGAAGGTTCACATCATCTGGGATGGATATTATGTTGCGTTATTCAGTAAACAGTTCGCAGTCATAGTGCCTTCATCTTCAAGGCCAGTCTTTCTTGAATTTCTTGACCCTGATGATGAAGGAACTATGATCCTTTGAAACTTTCGGAACTGTTTACCCATCTAAACGATATAACATTCCAGAAAGCTTGAACCTTGGATGAAGAAAGTGGCTTTTTGTCAAAAAAGTGTGGTATTCATTGAAAATCCTTTCTGTCAGGACTTGTCATTAGACAGCTGCGAGTTTATATATTTTTTTCATGTTTTGGTAATGTGTGACGCATGGTATATGTATGCACTGTGGGTGAATCTATATTAAAGCATGAAGTAGCAGAGAAACATTTGAATATATTTATTTGACAGTTTGGGTGGGAGCATTTGGGAGTAATATGAGTTGTGTGATGCAAACTGTGACCGTTAAAAGCAAACTAAGTCTCATCTTCTAACTACCACTGTAAACAAATCCTGTCAAACTGAAGGAAGTAGGGTTATAATTCCACGTAGGATTTGCCATCAGTTGTCAGTATAGTACTACAGAAAAGTGATGGACATTAATGTACGTAATTTCAAGACATTTGCCATCTGTGACTGGCAATTGTGAATGATCTGGTATTGAAATAGATGCTTGTGTACAGAAGTACTGTTGTAAGATTTGAAGTGTTCATGGTGGTATGTGTTCAGATTGCAGTCTTGTGGGGTGTGATACTGGAAAGTACTGCTATGCAAGAATGTATGTAAATATTTCTGATTTTTTTTAGTTACCACTAGAGCTTTGTACTTTGTAACATGGAAGGCAGTTGACCAAAGGAACTAGACACTGGTTAAAAATAAAACAGGAAAGGGTCAGGTACATTGAAGTTCAAAATAACATGCAGGTGCATGTATTCTTGCAAGGCTGTTGGTAAGACATGCTATGTGAAAATAAAGAAGCGGTTGTTTAACCATATTACAGATTTTTTAATTTAGAAACATATTTTACAGTCTTTTAACAACAAGGATTTTCTATAAAAGTGATGGAAAACATATTGTTTAGAATCATGTGGATGTGATAACTAAATACATGGAGCAGAGTCTTTCTTGAGAAGCTGAGGTTTTTTCAGCTAGTAAAGAAATTCACCACATTTTCTGGAATGTGGAAGTTCATTATCATGTTCATAAGAACATTCCAATAGTCCCTCACCTGAACCAACTAATCCAGCCCATACCTCCCACCATGTTTCTTTAAGATGACTTAACCCTTTAAAGACGAAGCGTATCTGTTTTATATAAGGACTCAGTGCGTACCGCGCTGTAAACACTCTCCACTTCGGTTATAAAAACCAATCTCTTAATGTTTTATAAGGCAAAAGTTGCTGTTTGTTCTGAGATCCGTACAAAACACATAAACGCAATGTGGGCACCACGTAGAATTTTTTAATGTTAAACCTGGTGGTATGTAAAGTTACCGCTAGGCTTTAAAAGGTTAATATTCTCCTGTCTACACCTGGGTCCTTCAAGCAGTCTCTTTCCTTCATGTCTTCTCACCCAAACCCAATATACATCCCCTTCTGTCCCATGTGTGTCATCCATCTTAACATCCTTGATTTGATCACCAAAATAATATTTGGTGAGTAGTACAAATCACAAAGCTCATCCTCATGCAGTGTCCATTGGTCTCATGTTACATTCTCCGTCTTAGGTCCAGATATTCTCCTAAGCACCACTTCTGAAATATGCTCAGTCTCTGTTCTTATCTTAGTGTGAGGGACTATGTTTCACATGTATAAGAGCCATACACAACAGCAGGAAAAATTGTTTTATGTAAGTGATTATTTTTAAGTAGCAGATGGGAAGAGAAGGCTTTCAGAACTTAATGATAAAAAGCATACCCCAAAGCCATTCCTGCAGAAATGACACCCTGCATTTTGTTCATACCTTGGAGGACTGATTAGCTCTTAGAACATGGTTGTGTGTGATACAGCTGTCACTTTTCGAAACATACAGAATCATGCTCTGCAGTTGTGCATTCAGATGAAAATGTTTAATGATACATTCCACCTGAGTTGTAAGGACATTAACAGATTATGCAGTCACACATCATAACTGTGTCTGTACTGATATTAGATAAAGCCACCTTCAAGGTAGGACACTAATGGACTGTTCTTTGTGTAACAGTTGATGCATCTGCCATGTAACTAATTCCATGGAGCAGTCTTGAAGCTAACAGTAATCACTTAATCACTTAGCTAGCCAATAAGTTCTCTGCCTGTTACATGAGATTTGCAGTTTTGTGACAGTGAACTTTCAAATTGTGCAGGTGAATGGAGGAAATGGCACAGTGAGGAGCTTCATGATTTGTAATCCTGACCAAATGTTATCTGGGTAATTAAATCAAGACAAATGAGATGGGTGGGCATGTGGAATGTATGGGGGAGAGGAGCATAATGGGTTTTGCTGGGGATACTGTAGGAAGGAGATCACTTGGAAGACCTACACATAGATGAGAGGATAATATTAGAATTGATTTTAAGGAAATTGGTTGGGAGGGCATGGACTGGATTGATGTGCCTGAGCACAGTGGCAGGTGGTGGGCTCCTGTGAATGCAGTAATGAACCTTAAGGTTCCATAAAGCACAAGGAGTTCCTTGACTGGGTGAGGAGCTGTGAACTTTTTAAGAATGACTGCCCTTCATGGATTTAGTTAGTTAAAGATTTATAGTGTGGTATTCTGGATTATGGTACTGCATAATCTGGTAGGTGGCTGCCAACATTTTAGACGAGCATAACTGCCTCCATCTTCAGGGTATCCCGAATGTACTAAAGTATGAACATCTAGAGGTTGGAAAGAGCTTGTAATGGCTTCAGTTAGCTGAGAACAGGGTCTTCTTCACAGCTAACTGAAGCCATTCCACATTCTCACATCCTTCTCGTCTAAGACCCATTTTAATATTGCACTGTAATATTGTGTCACTCTACATCAAGTTGAGACTGGGTTCTTACAATGCAGAATATTTCACAAGTAGTTTTTTGAGCAATATATGTTTGATTTAAACTGTATACCTTACAAAAGTTTTTTGTAAATCATGCTGCATGTGTCAGTGCTTTCCATGGTCCATCTTCAGCTCTGATATAGGAGTACTTTATATTTCATGCTGTAATCTTTAAATGACGTACATTCACATATGGGAACACGCATAACAAGAAAACGCCCTTAGAAATTTGTTGTTTATTTAGGCAACAAGGAAATTGACTGCATTTTTAAGGCGTGGTGATAATCTCTGTTTTATTTCCCACAGAATACCATTTACTGCATAATTTTACCTTTTTCTGTTCAAATAGTATGTTTATAAACAGTACACAAAAATTCGAGTCCCAACCTGATCGTTTAAAGTTTAATGTGTCCTGAGATCCAGACCTCAATCATAATGATCACATATGGTACTGCACCAGATATATTGTCGTGAAGTGGTTATACACCATGGATTTGAAGTATAAAAGCAACATTCATTGTGTCAAGTGGCAAATAAGACAGTGGTCAAGGTGAGGATAGGATGGGGTGCACAGTTTGTTCAAAAGCACTGTGTATAGTTTTCTTCTTCGACGGGACTGAATGGTATAATTTATTAGTCTTTGCTGTTGCATGAATGTAAAATCACATTTTGTTATTCTTAAAAACCTGTTGGACATATACAGTCATAGGGCTTGTGTTGACATTTGCCATAATGCTGTAAGGTATGAGCGATTTTGACGGACCAGGAAGCATGTGTTGCTGTTCAGTAGCTGGCCTTCTGACTCATTCCAATTTTTTTCAAGTCTTTTGAGATTTTTTGGGTTTATAATGCAGTGATTGCTTTGGAATTCAGCTTCCATCTTGCCATTTTGATTTGTTGTGTAATTATGTAGTAGTTAGTCTTGTTCTGTTGGTTGTTATGTGGTGTTTAAATTGGCGTTCTTTTTTAATTAGAGGGTTTACTGATGGAAGATTTTCCAGTATTCTATGCATAATTGATTGGACATAATTTTTTATACAGTTTGGAAGCTCCACATAAAGACTGGCGTTCACTAGGACGAACAAATTAGTACTAACCTGGTAGCTTACGCTTTTTGCATATATGAATCATCAGTTGATTTGTATGTTCTTGAAATCCTGTAGTTTATTCTGCTCATGTGATATACAGCTTGATTTAAGTTAGAGCAGTCCGAATTGTTACATTTTTTGCATATGTAATTGACGCTTTTTAAAGTGACATGCAAAATTATTTGAGATATTTGAGAGAAACATGTGACTTTAGAGAAAATGAAAGGTAAACTGAACATAATTGAACAGCCTGCTGTTGAGAAGAAAGAGAGTGAGAGAAACCAGAGTTTTATCGTCACAGAACTGATGGCAGATGAGGTGGAGCGAGGCCGTTGGCCGCGACTGGCCGCTGGGAAGGAGCAGCAGCGGAATCAAAGCAGACCAAAATGCCCACACTGCTGTCGTGAGTATAGCAATGTGTGGAACCTGAAGCAGCATATTGTCAATGTACATGTGCACACAGCCACTGAGGAGTGGGAATCTTGTACAGTGTGCAGAAAGAAGTTCAAGACTCGACAGTACCTTACCATGCATCAGTATAGAGTCCACGGCATCAAGCATCGGGAACATAACCAATCGTATGTTGTTCCACAGACAAACAGAGACCCATGTGCAGTGGTTTCATTGTTATAGTGAGTTCATATTCACGTGTGAAATATGTAATTATATTGTCAAATGGTTGTTCACTTTTGAGTCTTAGTTTTTGTGCTTAAAGTGAATATTTGACTGTAGTTGCTTGCACTGTGACTTTGGCCTCATATATATTTCAGTTTGTAGCGAAATTTATATGGACTCATAACAAACCAGAAGCAAAGGACTTTATTTTCGTGTGACATACCAGCAGAATTCAGCGCAGTCAAAAAATGGTCCATGACAGAACGTCAGCATGACCATTTGTAGTACCAGAGTAAAGATTCTCGCTTGACAGAGCCCCTGGCATAGTTATATATTTATAGTGTAACTCAGATTTGATATCCTTACAGTGGTGATTATTAGGATTACAGTCTTCTGGGATGTGATTCAGTATGCTTCATTAGGAAGCTGGAGGCAGCAGTTTCTTCCAACTGCACAACATCACGTGCAGGAAGGTGGTTGTGTTAATACGATGGAGGTCTTTGATTACATATTTGTAGGAATATAGAGGGTGGGAATACTACATATATACATTCCATAGATCTGGAAGTTACAGTGACTGTAGTATGTGCAAGTAGTCTTAAAGTACAAAATGTGCAGATGAGTACAGTTCAAAGTATTGTTAACCATGTGGTGCCAGACGTCGACTGCAGTCAACGTGGAGTGTCATGCTGAGAGAGCTGAATGTCCACTGTAGTCACTGGCCAAGAACCTGCACAGTGATGAGTGACCATTTAAATCTGGGTCTTTAGCAGAGTACGCTGGCTCCGTAGGGTTAACTCTTCCACTAAATACTTATATACCGTAGCGAAGTTATACTGTTCCTTAATAGGGTACAGTAGAAGGGTGAGGAGTCATTTTTAACATCATGACTTCAAGTGAAGGCATGTGTATTTAAGTATTTATTTAATGCCACTTTGAAATGCTGCTTTTTGTTCATCCTAATGTTGACACCAGGTGTGGACTTGATGATCTCGGTGCTTCATGTCTGGCAGTTTTCTGAATGCGGAAGGTTGTTAGTTGATCTGTGGATGTCGTACTTATTTATACTCCAAGAATCATGATCACTGCTAAATTTGTTTGCTCATTCTGTAGTCTGTCTTGTGACAGGTCTGTAGCCACTTTCCAACCAAATTCTGCAGAGACTGCAATCTAGTGCTTCCTGTGTCCATTTCCTGTATCCTCTCTCTTCCTTAAGGTTATTCAGTAGCTTTTTACATCTTGTTCATCTTCTCATCCCTTCTTTCTTTCTTTCAATAATGTGTTTTAGAAGGTAGTTCCTATGAAAGATGTGACCAGTCCAGTTAGACCTCATTGTTTTCTTGTATGTGAGGTGTTTCTTTTCTCTTTGACTCTTTGTAGTCTTTCATTTTTTCACACGATCAGTGCAACTGATTTTCTCTATCCTCCTCCAGCATCACATTTCAGAACTTGTGCATGCTTCATCGTATTAAATTCATGATTAAAGAGTATAAATTTTTTATACAAATAAGGTGATCATGAGATAAGTGAGATGTCTTAGTGTGATGCAAACTGCTGTCTGTGCACTTGCAGTGTAGGTTCCAATTTTCCATTTCATGATCATGCTAAATAACAAGTTGCTAACAATGTTGGTGTCTCCATACTGTAAAGACCACTCTGAAATAAACTCATGTTTCAGAGTGTGCAAAACAAGGGATATCTTAATGAATACATTTCGTGGGAGAGGTTGAACTGCCTGTAGTATATTCACACTTGCAACAGATTCACATCCTTCTGTTATCAATAATGAAACTGGCCTGAACACAAAATTTTAGATGTGGAATTGATAATCCAAGTGCAACTGAAAGATGCTAAGTTTCTGGAAAATCTTCTGTTTCGAAATGAGATAATATAACTTAGATTGTGTAGAATTAGTTCTGGATATAACAGAAGATTATTTTGTGTATGATATGATGGTATTTCTATAGTATTAGTACCTTCCTATTTATTTTTAAAATTTTGCAGTTCAACCTCACTAAGCTTGGCATACCATCAGTGTGTCATTAATTTGGAAGTTTAAGCTGGTGGCCTTTCTTCGAAAGTTTTAAATTTAATTGCACAGCTTGGAGTACAATAACAATGTCATGGCTCTTAAATGGGGTTGAATATGTGAGTTGTATTGATGGCTTAGGCTGGGGCAAGTGATAGGATTTTGTGGACATGGCAATGATCATATGAGATTTTGAGGTTCTCCCATCGGTGTTGATGAAGATTCCTGTCATCTGTGATATGTTGGTGTGTATGAGTATGAGTGTGATTGAGTGTGGGTCGAGCCCTTATGGTCCCGCTGCACGTAGGCCTTGACAGGCCCTTTGTGCCACCTCCCTGGGTCCAAGTCACGAGAGCCCTGTCCTTCTAAAGAAGTTCTAGATTGCCCTTAGACTCAGACCCCTAATGTCCTCAGGGTCCAAGAAAAAGGATCCCAGATAACTATGCCTTAGTGTTGCCAAGGCTTCACACTCGCAGAGCACATGGGCTGAGGTTTCCTCCCCAGCTCCACATATGCTACACAAGGGACTATCTGCCGGCCCCATTATGTGGAGATGTTTTCTCATGGTGTTATGCCCAGCCAGAAGGCCAATAACCACCCTGGATTGCACCCTATTAAAGGACATTAGCATGGTCTTGTCTGCAATACAAGGGCCCTATGTTGGTGTGTAGATTGGTGTGTAGGTACTGCTGTTACAGGGGAGGTTGCTGCCTTTATCTTCAATGTGGACTGATCAGTTAATCTGGTTTAGGCAAATCATTGCCACTTGAATCAACTTTAGGCCATTTAATTACATAAAAGTTGCAGTCAAAACTAATTATTTTATAGCAGGCCAACTCCATCTGTAGCTTGTGGGCAACATGTTGCATTGTGCATGTCATGATGTTATGTTGCCCTACGAGACCTTTGAAATGAGACGTCTTTTAATTCTTTTCATGGCAAAGCAGTGAGGGAACACCACAGAAATATGAAAACCTGTCGGCCGTTTGTATATGGAGACATATACTATGGTATGAATTAATTTTGTAAAAATGTGCTAAAATAGTGACACCCTTGCCTAGGTTGTGAATTACGTTTCTTTATGAATTTTTCCTATTATTATCAGCATATTTTTTATTGCACATGATGTACAGAAAAATACACAATAAAATTATGCATATTGTTATACATACACCTATTCATTCTTCAGTCTGTGTATCGAATTTCATGTTGCCTGCATGTGGACCAAATTTTGCTGAACTTTCCTGCACCACGTAAAAGGTTTGGCAGGCCTGTTCTGTAGGTGTATTATTTAGTTCTGATTGAACTGTGGTTGGCCTAATATTGCATTATGTGTTACTGTGTACATGGTTATATTGTATATGCAACATTTTGAAACTGCTGCTTGTTCTGAGAATCATGTGAAACATCAGTATAAGCTGTGGGCAGAATGCACAGCTTTGTAATGTTAACCCTTTAAAGACGAAGCGTATCTGTTTTATATAAGGACTCAGTGCGTACCGCGCTGTAAACACTCTCCACTTCGGTTATAAAAACCAATCTCTTAATGTTTTATAAGGCAAAAGTTGCTGTTTGTTCTGAGATCTGTACAAAACAAATAAACGCAATGTGGGCACCACGTAGAATTTTTTAATGTTAAACCTGTTCTTATGTAAAATTACCGCTAGGCTTTAAAAGGTTAAAGCAGGTGGTGTGTGAGTATAGTGACAGCTGTTTAACTGATAGATAATTGGTGAAGAAATACCCTTCCTTTTACAGAACCCAAAGATTCATTCCTGTGTCTGTGAGAGCCTGCCACTAGACCCTGTGTTAAGTTAGATCAGTCTAGAGGTTGTACATTTTTAACGTGAAATTGGGTGCCTTTGAACAGACAGAATTCTACTGCATAGTGACCAGTGATGCTGTCCGCTCGGCAGTACTCATTTCTGCATTAAAAGAAACTCCCTGTGCAATTCTGTAAGGTTCCGACAGTGATATATCACATTTGGCATTCTTTACTCTATCGACTTTGCCCATCATCTCGTGTTAAAAATACAACAGTGTGTTTCAGAGCAGAATAATTCACATTCTCAAGGTGGAAACAAGGTTGACACCACATCTGGACCCACCCTGCCCAGAGGTTGAGAGTAGCTTTCCCTGTTGGACCCAGCTGGTTGTGTGAACCTTATTTTTTAGACTGAGGATGGGGACTGATTCTGTCCCCAGAATGTGGTTTATTTCTTCCATGTGACAGTAGATGAATTCCATAAAGTGAATAACTCAAAATGAACGTAATCTGCACCTCGACATCCTGTTTAACCTCTATTCGTTATTCTCCTACCACCTACACGTAAGTTAGTCTCTTGTGATAGACATGACAAACAAATTCTTTTACTTTGTAAACTTGCAGTTTCTGATTAAGTTCTACTCAGTGAACCTCCTGGAGGAAGAGATCTCTTGTTACATGATACACTTCAGCTAGTGGGATGTGTTTCAAACTTGAGATCTTTGCTCTTCTGGGATGTTACGCAGCATAGGTTGGTAGTTATGGTACCAACGTTTTGAGACAACTCATCAGTGGCACCTTCAAAGGTCAAGCAGTATTTTGCTTGACCCTTGAAGGTGGGACCAATAGGTTGTCCTGAAACATCAGTAACTACCAATCTGCACTGCATAACATCCCAGAAGAGTGAAGATCTCATTTATGCCATGGTAGAAGCCTGAAGTCATGTTTAACCATAGCCTAGGTTACACTGCTGATGTAAATACTCTTTGTCTGGAACATTTGTGCCACTTGTTTGCCCACGTGTGACAGATTTATGAATCAGCCCTGCAGTGTTAGTCTGTTATGTACAATTTATCTAAACGAAGCATCTGTTTGCTTAAGGTTACAATCTTGTGGGATGTGACACCATGTAGTTTGGTAGAAAGGTACCAATACTTGGAGAAACCTGCTGCCTCTCTCTGCGTTCAAGGTGGCTGTCTGTCGAACATGGCTTGTTGTTACCATTTTTGCACATGTTTAATTTGCACACTGTGATACAGAACTGACACTTAGCTCAGCCTTCAAAATAGTTCTTGAACTAGGTTCTGCTCCCTCCAAAAGAATAAACTGGAAATAGGAATCATCATCTTGTCAAGCAGTGAAGAGGTATTCTATGTACATATGCACATTTTGAGCATCAGGAATTTCATTGTTATCATTTAAAAACTTGTGATCACTCTCTGTGAAACTGATGCCGTATGTCTATGTGGAGTTCGGATATTCAAAGCAGTAACTGCTGAAATTATGTAACAATGTGAAAACATAACAGTATTGTTTTGCGGAATAAATAATGTATTATGCATTCATTAAAGAGTTATTTTTAATGTGTCTTTGAAGACTTCTGTGTTTACAAGTATCATACCTGATTAACAGAATTTTTGCAGTATAAAATTGTTAACATAGATCAGCATAAAAGAGAACTGAGGTTCTCATGGCCGTGAATGTTAAGATTACTGTGTACTGTTTTCTGGGCTGTGACACTGTGTGGTTTGATGGATGGGTGCCACCATTTTGGAGGGAACCGAGAGGATGTAAGCAGCAGATGCCTCCAAAATGTTAGTACCTGCCTAACATAATCAGCACTGTCACAACCCAAAAGACTGTAATCTGAGGTATGCTTTAGGAAAACACTGGGTTTATGTAAAACTAGTAAGAGTCAACTGTTAGTGTGGTGATTGTCCCTAAAATTGGTTTAAAAATTACCAGGCACCTATCTGGAAAAATAAAATTCATTAAGATTCGTGGTAGGTTATATTGTGATACAGTATACCAGTGATCTGTTGGAGCGATCATAAATGCCCAGAATTTTGGTCAATAGGGGAAATGGAGAGAACACAAACCAACATAGAACCAACATGCTGACTCTGCCTGAAACAAGAAAATTGTTTGTAATATTGGGAATTCTCCTGTTTCACTTCTCTGAGGCAAGTTTATGTTGTTATTTGGTGAACATAAATTGGAAAAATTAATGCGAAGTAAATGTTTGACAGTAACTTCCTCATACCGACAGCTCTGGTTTATTCATATACACGCTTTCTGTTGAGAAGAAAACAGTCTGTATACAGTAAATGAGGCTATGAAACAGATGAGATTATGTAGTTCTAAAGGTTTGTTGGACTGGTCTGGCATCATGGTACAAGGTCATTCCCTTGACATTGGCCGTTGTGTGTAATTGAGGTTTGAGATTGTATCTACAGCATTGCCTGTGTCTTCAGGAAATGCAATACACTAAGAAGGTTGTTGGTTTTCTTTTACGCCATGTTTTTTTTACCAGAAGATAGAGACAAAACTGAATTGTAGATACAGTCTCAAGTGTTGGTATCGCCCGACTCATATGATTTTGACTGGTGCAAGTGTCATATTTTTGTGATATGTGGATTTTTTGTTTAATTTTTAAACAATGAATTTATTTGTGTGAAACAAAAAAGTATTTGTAAATGACTGAAATAAATAGTGTTCAAGTCAATTGAATTGTGTATTTTTCTGTGAAAATTGAAAACTGTAAGACCAAAGCAGGCAAAAAAAAAAGTGACCAAGCATTTTGAGGTATGGAGTCACTTTTGTAAACACAACTATCATGTGAGTTGTGGGTACATCTGTGGAGAATGGACAGGCTACAGGTTGCATTTATACATCAGAATAGAAGTGTGTTACTGAGTATGAGTTGGACGTTTTACCACAGGTGCATATATACATACATGTATATTGTTTAGTGAGTCAGTTTCGGTTTCAATTCATCCGCGAAATACACAAGTGTGCCATGTATCTAGCAGTGTTATGTGAAGTTAAAGCTTGTGGTGCCTTTGCACTTCAATATATTTTGCTGTGGGATACAGATTTCCAGGTCATTTATGTTTTCTGTGATTTATGCTTCTGTCCTGTCTGTTAGCAGATAACTGAGAGTTTGTAATGTTGAAACTATGAATGCTCATTTTAGTCATGCTTCTTCATTTGCTAGGAGTGAGACTAAGTGAGGCTTCACAAGTTTGACAGTAGGATCTTTTTTTAACTGAAATAGTGATTTTAAGTAAACACATTACTTGTAGTGATAGTATCTAATCATTTTGGACATTAGCAATAATAAGTATGGTGGATGTTCAAACTGATACACCTGGCCTGGACTTCCAGGGCCTGTGTCAGAAGACGGTGGTTCACCACTGGGCGATCGCCATCAGCAACAAAAGCCGATGTGTCCTGAATGTGGGCGCGTGTACAGCACAAGTAGCAACCTCAAGCAACACATTGCCAATGTTCATGCAAGAAATGACTACTGGGAACCATGCCATGTTTGTGGGAAAATGTTTAAAACCAGACAGTACTTACATACGCATCTGCTTCAAACTCATGGTATCCGTCAGAGAGGAGTGAAGAATTATGGTGGCGTGGGAATGCCAACTGGAAATCAAATGTGAAAGCTTTGAGAGAAGATAAAACTCATATTGCTCTTTTGTCAGTGCACATTACTAGTGTGAATAAACTGGAGTGATGCCTTTTGAAAATAAGAGAGAACTGTGGGAGCGGTATGTTTGATATATTGAATTGGAATCAGTACATGGATGAGAAATTATGTTCGTTGTTATGCATTGTGCTGTGAGGACGTGTGGTCATTAAAAACATGACAGATGAATGACATCTTAATGAGACTAAGCAACCATAGGGAAGATGGATGATTACTGTAGTATAAATGTTTTAGTTCATCATTAATGAAATTATTATAAGAAAAAATGGCAAAGACTGTAATAATAATTGTGTAAACAAAATTCAGAACATAAGTACATGTGTGTGTTTGTGTGTATCATCTGCTAGCTTGCTATTATGTTAGAATATTCATTTAGATTTACATTTTCTAGGTTTATGTTGTAGTGCAGTCAGTGATGTAAACTGTGAAGTTTTAGGGAAAAAACTCTTGTGATATCATACAAAAAATTGAAGGCTGGGGATTTTTATAGCTGAAGTACACTGCCCTAGAGGTTATAACATAAATTTGTATAAGCTGAATTTCTCAGTAACATGTGATTGGGCATTATGTTCATCGTTACATGTTAATGAGGGGGAGGAGAGGCCAGTCCTAATTTTTCCAGTGCATGTTTGACTTTTTTTGTATGATGTAGTTAGAGATCTGATGTTGCATTGGGACTGAGGTTGCCATTGGCACTGCATTTTTGAGTGTGGATTATACAGTTTAACTTGTTACTGATATGCCGCTCCCTGTCATTGCAGGGGCGGCTGTGGTAGGCTCCTCCCCCTCATCTGTGCGCCCCCCGTGCCCGTTCTGTGGACGTGTTTACAGTTCGCCCAGTAACCTGCGTCAGCACGTCATCAATGTGCATGTTCAGACATCTGAGGACCAGTGGCATCGCTGCGATATTTGTAGCAAGAAATGTAAGACTAAGCACTACCTGATCAATCACAAACTGCAGGCACATGGAATCCGACAAAGACAGGCCACAGGGCCTTAACTAAGTAGTGAAGCCTTATGTATTGATGGTGGAGTGAATTGTGAATGGTGTCGCAGTACATGAAGATTGCTTCTAAAGTGATGACCTTTGTGGTGGTGTATTTGTAACATGAGACTGGTATATTGTGCCATAATGATAATTTTTATTTATTTAAAGTGTGAAATTTATTCATAGTATTACCTAAACTGACTTGAGTTGTGGTTACGCTGATGACCTAGTCTTCAAAGTGATGTTGAAAACTGAAATTAATGCAATATTATTTGAAAATGTAGTATGTAGTTTGAAGCATGCTGTCTAATATGGAGTGTACATGGTAGACAAAGGATGATTTGTATCCTGTCTTCCACATAGTGAGGTATAGTTGCATTTTTTTATGTGGAAACGTATTTAAGTATGGTACTAGAGTTGTTTTGTATATGTCAGCAACATGAGCCATTCTAAAGTAGTGGATCTTATATTATATTTAATGTACAGTCATAAGCTGGGTCCATTAGATAGTAGAATATTGGACCCTGTGATGAAAAACTATTCTAAAAATGGAAAGTTACCTCAGGTTAAGTTTCTTGAAATATTTGGATTGTGGTCATTCAGATTGTTGCTGCTGTTCTTGTGGGTAGTTACTGATGCTTTGAAGGAACCTGCTGTGTGCATTTTCAGAGTTGAATGGAGTAGGCTGGGGATGTCCTGTTGGCCCAAAGAGGGCTGTACGTGCTGTCCCTCTTCCCAAGGTTCTGGTCAGCTTTTATGCTCGGTCCATTTCCACTACCTTTCCCGTACAAACTGTTCATATCACAGCTGTGCAACTGACAAGACCACAGTCTAAATCTTCACTGCTGTAGAAGCCTCAAATCTCATCTGTTTTAGAAGCAATTGAATTTTATGGTATTGTTTCTTCATACATGACTGGTAATCTGAACTGAGTTGGTGTTTACATTCATAATCAGGGCTGTGGAGTCGGTACACAAAACCTTCGACTCCGACTCCTCAATTTTTAAATCTTCAACTCCAGCTCCTTCATAAAAGCTCAATATGTATTAATAATGGTAAACTTACTAAAATGGTGAATGGTATCATAAGACGTTTCATCACCAGCATATGAATCATCAGGCAACTTTTTAGACTAATGGGTATTGTAGTCTAATGGTGATTGTAGCTAGTATCTATTTAAGGTTTTATATCGAGGTCAGAGTCGGAGTTGGTACATTTTTACTGACTCTGACCCCACCCAAAATTCCTTCAGACTCTGACTCCACAGCCCTGCTTATGTTGATGGTGGTGGTGGTGATGATGATGATGATGATGATGATGATGATGATGATGATGGTGAGGAGGAGGAGGCAGTTTGTCATTGGTCTGTCATTGGTACTATCTTCTTGGACTCTTTGTGCATGCTGCTTTTGAGAAATTTGTGGACAGTAAGCAACAGGTCGCACCTTCCTGATCTGCCCCTGTCAGGACCTGGTCAACTCCAGACCAAGGAATCTTCCAAACCATGAGTTCTCTCATATTATGGTATCAAGACACCTTACACAGGACTTCATGCAATAAGGTGTTAGTGTTGTACCCAATTTAAATGCACTGGCACAAGGTATTGAATGGAGGTAGCATAAAAAAGAAATCTGAGAAAGAAATATTGTATTTTAAGTACATTTAAAGTAGAGAAACAAGTAGTAGTACTCGCTGATGTCAGGGATTTTCCTCAATCATTAGGCCTTGCCTTTAAGTTGTGCCATCCATTTGTAAGAGTAGATGTAGTTACTGTAGCCCAGCTTTTGGCTGATGTCCAGATCATATCCTTTAGGGTAAACACTCCAGAAATTTTTCCACATCTGCAGATAGCAAACAGTGCATGGAAACTGACGTGTATTCTCACATGTTATGAAGCGTAATATACCCATGGTTGAATGACTGAGGTGCACATTGACTTTGACTAGCAGGTCTGCATTCTGGTGTGGCAAATGCTTGTCAAACAGCAAAACAATTTTACACTCTGGATCAAGATCAACCAATAGGCACTGAACTGTGGCTTCAGGAGTAAAATATTCCTCAAACCATTCGAGAACTAAGTTAGTGGTTACCCATCCCTTTTTGTTGCCATGGTATATGAATGGGAATGTTTCCACCTATTTGAAGCACTAATTAATATTTCACCAATAACCACAAGCTTGGTCTTGTGTGCACTGTTTGCATTACTGCAATCAAGGACAGTTGCTTTGTCTTCAACGTCCTTGAATCCACTTGGTATTTTCTCAGTTTCTTGTGCTGATATTTTTGTAGGAAGACAACGCCAATATAGACCACTCTCACTGGCATTGTATAATTGCTGTGGGGATAACTTCTTATGCAAAACAAACTGTGCAAACTAACCAACAAACTTCTCGCCAGCTTCAGTATCTGCACTTTTCCTATTTACTGCACACATGATGAAAATAATGCCATGTCTCAATTTAAGTTTGTGCAGCCATCCTTGGAAATATTCACAGTCGTGTTGAAGGTTCAGTTCCTTGCAGAAAATCTGTGATTGTGCCATTATCATATCACCCAAAATAGGAAAGTGGCCAGTCTGATTGAAGCTTAAACTGCTGTATAAGAGCCTTACATAATTCACTACTTGTTCCTTTCTTCAGTGTCTTTCAGACAGTGAAATTTCTCATTCTTTTACTAACAGTATAGCTCTTCAGAATTTCATTTTCTTTTATACCATACATTCTTGATGACCCAACATTACGAGTTATACGCGCGTTATGTACTGATGTACCTTTGTCCAGGTACTGTAACAATTTCACCTTTCGCTGTGTGGATGACACATTTCTGCTTACAAGCACGGGTTTTTTGGAGCTGTATTTAGGTGTAAACACAGTACTAAGTTAATTTTAGCACAAAACAGTAAAATCTACACCCACTTTGTGCCAGGATCAGAAAGAACAAAATTCAAATGTAAAGAGTTTTAGCACAAAACAGTAAAATCTACACCCACTTTGTGCCAGGATCGAAAAGAGCAAAATTCAAATGTAAACAAAGGCAAAAGCACATGACTTGATCCACAATTATCATAGATTTTTTTGTGGTTTCCATTAAATTGTGCCATACCATAGGAGGTACCAGATTATGGAATTCTGGATAGGGAAGCGTGACCTGAGATTTTGGAATGTTGTTACAGTATAGCATGTATACATATACATGCACACAGTTTTGTCATATTTGAATTTAGATAGTGTTCCGAAGTTGAAATAGAGAAAGACAGTGCCATTATTATTGGTCAGTTTTAGAAGCAGTTTTACCAAGTATTGGAAATATTGTAGCTTTGCTTGATAGAAAATAATAATAATAATCACAGTACTGTGGCAAGCCTTGCATTGTTTTGGGGGTTGTGATAACACTCCTTATCCACCTTGCTGTTACTCTTTTGTGCATTGAAATACATTGAAGTGGTTACAGTTTGATATCCTGTAGAGAGTCATGTAAAAAGCTGCTTATTTTTTTTCTCCATTCCTTCTTAAAGACAATTATAATGTATTAAAACATTCGATTCCATTGCTTTTCCTGGGTAGCATGATACAGTTTTATAATGAAGTTATGACTTCGTAAGTTCAAATTTGTTTTTTGTTTGAATCGGATTTTATTAAATATGTGTAGGTTTTAATGGCTTCCCGCATTTTTCTTTCGGTACAGGGCTGACAGAATTCTTGGAAGGTATTGTCCTTGTGAAGGAATCCAAAAGATTCAATGTCAGTAACAGGAAGTCAAACTGTATGATGTAATTTTGAACCATTTCAGTCCAGTTTATGTTCTCACAATACTTTCTTCCTCATTTCTTCTCAGTCTTCCATGTGACTGCCTTTCAAGGGGTTTCCCCATTGAAACTATGTCACACTTTTTATGCTGTCATAGCTTCCCATGGCAGCATGATGAGGCTTGACATATGGGAAAATTGTGTGTGTATGTATGTGTATGTATATATATATATATGTATATATATATGTGTGTGTGTGTATATATATACATACACATACATACATACATACATACATACATACATACATACATACATACATACATACATACATACATACATACATACATACATACATAAAGGCCTCCAAGCAATCTGTGTGATATACATTTTGTGAGGTTAGAGTAAAGCTTACCAAAAGCAAGGGCACTTTCCATATCATGAAGTTTATTAACACTGAACATTCTTGTTGCTGCTATCAGCAGCTATACTGAGGACAGAAGTCTCATGGATTGCCAGCCTCCATGTGTGTCAAGCTGTTATGCTTTACCCTCCAATGTTGTCTGCCGTATTCCCCTGCACTCCGTGTGTCCAAAATGTTCGCAGAGATCTTGGTAGTGACCTTTGCCAGTGGCTAATACTTTGGGTTTGCCAACACACGGCAGAGGGCACAGAGGGAAATAGAGCATTAGACATAGAGTAGGAAGCCTGGAGTGTTGTTACTCCCGTTGTCTTTGTTAGTGCTTCCCACGGCTGCAGTATAGCGCCTCATGCAAATGCTGTGTTCCTGAATTTCTTCTCAATGAAGGAAACAATGCAAGTGACTCACATATGTGCATTTGTTGTATGTAGTTTTTATTTCCCCATGTACCCCTCCCCTGCACTGTCTGAGCCATCTAACGTTAATGACCCTGTTGTCCAATAACTTATCCATGCAGTTCCTTTTTGCAAAATGTGTTTTCATTCATAGTCAGTATTTCCTGATTTTGAATTTACATGCTATTTGAGTGTTTTTGTTTTTTATTTATTTGTTTTGTGTTCTGAACATGTATGGCTAATGTCATAATATGTATAAAATGTAAGCATATTAATACTCAGGATGCTTTCTCAAAGAAATGATCAGTCACAACCACCTTCCTCTTAATTTAATTTTATTTCAGAGCTACCAGGTTTCCCCTTTAGTGAAGCCATCATCAGGCTCTTCGTATACAAGAACAAAGCGGGCTCTACATAATTATGTAGAGCCCGCTTTGTTCTTGGATACAAACAGCCTGATAATGGCTTCACTAAAGCAGAAACCTGGTAGCTCTGAAATAAAATTAAATTAAGACGAAGGTGGTTGTGACTGATCGTTTCTTTGAGAAAGTATCCTGTATTAAAACGCCAACTAGGATAACGAACATAAAGTTTATATTAATATTCAATTCAGTCGTGTTTGGTTGTGCTGCACCTCTTGTTTCATGTTATGTTGTCCATGCTTTGAATTTTTGATAGATGCAACAATGTTCGGGAATGCATCTGCGTATAATGAGCCACCTGTAATGTATTTGTGTTCTGGGGGTAGTTTCTACTGTATGCAGTAGTACTTGTATTCAGTATCTGCCCTCCTCTTCCCTGTTCACAAATACGATTTTGAGGTACTGCACTCACAGTTCCACTCTAAAGAATGAATTGTAGTTTTTGTGTATAAATACACAGCTAATAACCAAATTTTGAATAATTTACTCTGTAGACTTCATCCATCCCGTCATTTAAAAAAAAATATTAAAAAAGCATTTTGAGGTACAGGATCCATAAAATCCATACACTGTTTGACTGAAAATGTATACCATCATTAGAACTGTATAAAATTTTACAACAATTAAATATTCAGCTATATGTATAGTACTGTGTTCTGTGCTATTTCTGTTATATTTTTCAGTTTGTTCGTGTTTGGTATATCAACCTTTCAGGTATGGCCTTTCACATAAAATTTTATGAAAGAAAACACGTATTTTGTTTATGTAAATTTTTGGCATTTTCGCAGTAAGGAATTTTAAAGAGTGTGCCTGTCTGTCCCTCTGTATGACCACATGTAACAACTTAGGGACTGCCAAATAATGAATGTTTATGAAATTTTGTATTGGGTAGGTTTACAAAATGTACCAGTTCTGGTTAAAATCAAACAGCAGTTTTGGACATGTTTTATGAAGAGCTGCATCCTTTACTCTGCACATTTCAGACATACAGAAAAATGGAACACACATTTTGTGCCAAATTGTCATTTTTCCATTGCGTCTTAGGGCTGCTGAGGTAATTAAAAGCAAAGGGACTTTTATGCTTTGTCTAACTGAAGAACTCTAGGACTGATTAGTGATCCCTGTTTATAAGAGGGTATCAGAGATTAGCGTCTATGTATTGAACATCTAGGTGCTGCAGTTGGTGTGCTGTGTGTGGACTTTCGTGACATGTTAATCTAGTGAACAAGAAATGCAGAAATGCTCCAAAAACTTGTTATGGCATGCCACACTTTCTTATCTGGCCTTTCAGGAATTGTATAAATCCATTTGCATTACTCCCAGGTGTCTTGTGATTAGTTGCACTGAGTCTTCTGACTCCTGTTTGAAAAACAAAAGAAGGTGTGCTTCTTGTGATAAGAATTGACCAAGAAATGTTATCCTGAAGTTATCGGAAACTGACAAGGCTTGAAATTGAGGTACGAAAATTTTCTCCTGAATAGCAAATTGTTAAGGAAAATGGTTTCGGATAAATATACCAGCTGGGGTAATTGCTTACATCACCCTTAATATTCATGGAACAGTGTGTTGGGCAGAAATCCTGTTCGGACCTAAAATACTTCTGCAGGTAAAAATAGTCGTGAAAAATAATAAAAAGAAGTCATGTGGCTTGGTGTCAAAAAATTGGTATATTTGATTGGGTAGTTTATGAAAGCTTATTGTAGAGAGACTTGGTTAAGAATGATACCTTTTTTGGGTGGGCGGGGGCCGGGCCCCACCCCACACAAGTGTGAATAAAAATTTTATATAAGACATTGGGGGTTGAATTGAAAAAAACTGTGGCTGGTTGTGTCACTTGCAATATGTGTGAATGGCAAGTGGGTCACGGTGATACTTAGTGCTGTGAGCCAGCCACAAAAAATTAATGTGACGGATAGTGGGATGCAAAATTGAGGTAGGGAATTGAATGTCAGATGATGCCTTAGGGAGAAAGAGTATTAAAATCTTGTTTTATGATACCTGATGTTTATAAACAGTTGAGCCCCTTGATAGCCACCAGTCGTCAAACATGATAGAAATCCCATACATAATGAATGGTTTGTTGTGGAGTAAAATACTTGACAGTGGAAACATGTTTTATGAAAACAATTCATGGGAAAAACATAGTCATTTTTTTACTGCAAGTTAGAAATTAATTGTCAGAGAATTTGCCATATTCTGATGTTGAAAATGATGCATTTAGGCATATTTTGTTGTGTAAGATATGAAAATATTATTTTAAAATGAAAATTCTTGTCAAACTTTATAGCAGTTTGTTTAATTGTTTGATTGCAAATGTTGAAAGCCAGTATTCGAAAGTACCTTCAATGGGGTGAACAGACCACTTGTACTGAATGCTATTTACAGTTTTCTTTTGTTAGATGGTTAAGATGTTTGCTAGACAAGAAAGTTGTCTCTTCTGAAGTGTGGGTAATGGGGTTAATAAACTGTCAAAATAGATAGGTACATGAGGAAATAATAAAAATGAAATATATGAAAGCCTTTAGCACATGAGGCATTCAATAAATTACTGTGCCATTTCAGTTTGTGTTCCCTTGTTTATACCAGTTGACAGTTTTTCATCAGTGAAAATTTAATTTCTTGATCTCTGAAAACATTTTTCAATAATTTCTTCATGCAGGACTGTTGGCAGCTGAATTTAGAAGTATAATCAGTGGCACTCTAATGCCATGGTTTGATGCGTTTGATTTAGAGTTCCTTATTAAGAGATGCATGTATACAGTTTAGTTAGTGAATATTTACATTTGTATTGATATGCTGTTCAGACATGAATTGTGTGTAATATATTGATCCAGATACCTTGGGAATCCTTATTGAAACAGATACTCACGTGAAGAATGTATGATGCAAATTGTGGGCTCAAGAATGGTTTCATTTAAGTACTTCATTGTTCATCATTTTTTCTTATATAAGTTTGTGAAGTCATCTGAAGGACACTTGTTTTATGTTCAGAGTGAAATAATAGAAAATTGTAATTGCATTTTGAAACAGGTGTCCTTTTGTCAACATGAAACTGCAAATTTAAATACAAAATAATTATAACAACATGCTTTATATAATATTATTGTCTATTCTTAGCTTTCATAGTGATTTCCTCCCCATTTCATTTATGATGGTGATGATTCTAATTGGAACCATTCTTGCTGGCCTGCATTGCAGGGGCAGGTGCGGGAACAGGCTCGGGTGACGGTTTGTCGGGACCGGGTAGGAGTTTCGAGTGTCCGCTGTGTGATGCAGTGGTAATCGAGCTACCAGCCATGCGTGCGCACCTAGAAGAGCATTATCCCCGTGACTCCCCCACATGCCCTGTTTCTACTTGCGCCAAGGCCTTCTCACATCCCAACTCTGTCCGCAACCACATGCGCATGAAGCACGCACAGCAGTGGGACAAGATGAAGACCCTGAAATGGTCATACATGTGAGCAGTGATGGGCGTAGTGTTATGCATTTTAGTCTGGTCACATATGCTGCTAAAAGTGACTTAAACAGCTGAGCAAGGATGTTGTTAGTGGAAGCTCTTTGCTGATAAGATTGTTGACTGTGTTGAAAACCATGCAAAAGCACTGCATTTCTGTTTCTTGACAACAATTAATACAGTACTGTAGCTTACAGATCAATGTACAAAATTTCTTTTGACACAGTTTGGTGGTGCAAAGTGGTACTACATCCAAGAAGGAAAGGATAAAGGTGTGCATTAAATGACATTGCAGTGGATACAAATTGCATTTTACAAGAATCTTTGCTGAGACAACATACGTGTTTTATGTCACAGCTTGCAACTTAAAAGAGGAATATGTGCAGAAGAAATGTTAAATACAAGACAACATTTTTAAAGTATGTACTAGGAAACGGTTTGTTGCATAGTCTGTTATAATAATTGCTTTAGTCTGTTAGCACTTTACGTTTATACTCAAAGAACTGTATTCTGAGTTGATGGCACCCTTTTTATGGGCAGAGAAGGTTCCCAAAGATTATGTAATTTATACTGCACTAATAACATATAATAGTGTACTAGTTTTTCATGTGGTCAGATTACATTAACTGAAGGAGTCTGTCATTTAGATAACTGATAAGGACTGTGAAATTTACATGTACCCTTAACATTATTAAATTTTATTATGAATACTTTATTGAAGGCATCTCAATATGTTGTGTGGAATTATTTGAGCTGTATGTGCAATCAGGATGTATTTTACATTTGTGTCTAATTATTTTCTCACTTTTCATGTATTAGTAAGGAAATTAGTATGATGGACACAAAATAGAATGGTCAGTTATGTCAGGCAACCACCCCATCAACTTAATACTTTGCACAAAGAACTGAGACAACAGTACGTTTGTTTGTGATGGTGCACAGACCCCCTGTCGTATGACATGTGGCCAAGCGGCATTAAGTTTTTCATTAGGTACACTTCAGCTGTTTGCATTCATGTATGTGATGAACTGGACCGAGTGTTACGTCCAAGTGCAGCAGGACGTTTTATGATGATTAACTTAATTTATGGCAAGAATTCTCACAGAAATTTATTCTTACCTCACTGTCTCATATAGTTATTCGAATGGATTGACACTGAAATAGTTCAATTTCAATCATATTGTAGGTAAGAATTTATCAGGAATATGTCTGTGCATTGTGTTGGTAATAAACCGTGCGTGATGTTGCAAAAGAAATTACGTCGTTTGGTTTAACCATGCTGTATACCAGTTGAAATTTCAAGTTTATAGGATCTGGAAGTTATTTAGTTATAAACTTATGACAAATTTGCATTTGAATGGCAAATTTTGTAGTTTATGTTTGACATTTTGAAAATATTGAGTATTATTTATGATATTTAAAGTTATGTATTTATATAATGCTGGGAACATTGCACTTAGAAGTTACAGTCTTTTCACACAGATGTGATTTTTCCAACTATAATTACATATTATGATAGTGTAAAACATAGTGTTTTATTTTTTCTTATTACGTATTTTACCACTTATGCGGTGTGATCAGTTAGTTTCCTGATTGGTCACAACGTGACACTATACAAAAGTCTCATGCGTCGTGGAAGTAGCATATACTTTGCTGAGTCATTTGCTATTTATTTCAAAGTTGTAGCTTGCACCAATTAGCAGTAACACCCTG
This sequence comes from Coptotermes formosanus, assembly GCA_013340265.1. Classification (NCBI taxonomy): domain Eukaryota; kingdom Metazoa; phylum Arthropoda; class Insecta; order Blattodea; family Rhinotermitidae; genus Coptotermes; species Coptotermes formosanus. The sequence continues at coordinate 297,454 of BLKM01000333.1, read as the reverse complement.
TGAATTGAGGTTATGTGTTGTGTCCCTGCAGTTTGCATTTTACCAGAAAATTTCAGATTTCAGAGAACAGATCATGGGCATGAAATTGTGCTTCACACTAGGCAAAGCTGCTACAAAAACCTGTGAGATTTCAAAATGGAAAGAATCAGCAGAACTCAGATATTTGGTTGGTTTTCTAAGTTCAGAAGTAGAGTGACATCAATTGATGATGCTGAGAGTTCACATTGTCCATCCATGAGTAGAATGCATGAAAGTGTGCAGTGAATTAAAGAAACCTGTGAATGAAACTGATGTGTCACTCTTCATGATTTGAATAATGAGTCAGGTATCTTGTTTGGATAATGCCAGTGTTTTGATATGAGATCAGAGTGTGTGATTAACTGCTGCAGAATTTCTGCGTTATCTACTGACTAATGAACAAAGGCAGAATTTTGCCAGTGCATGTGAGGACCTGGAGGAGAACCTTCAAGACCCATGATTTGAATAGAAAATTGTTCTATATATTCAGTTTTGCCTGCATGTAGTAGAGGAGTTTTGTACCAATTGTAGTAGTGGCATCTTGTAGCCTGTTGGGAAATAGGTTGATCGTGTTGTTGCAGATAGTTCTCATTGTTTCTAAAGAAACAAGGCAGTGTGAATGTTTGTGAAGTGTGTGCCAGGCATTGTTTTGTAGAGTGAGACAAGGAGATGAAACTAGCCAGGTTTATTAGTGATGTTAATTGTAGGTTTGGCAAACTTAAGACTGTTTAATTCCTTTGCTCCTCCTGTTGTAGTTAGTTGAGTGCACCTTACCAATAGTAAATGCCCAGTCTACAGAGCTTGTTAGACTCCATTGGCCTGCAGGCAGTTTCGGTGAGCCAGACATTATTTTAAGTTGCTATGCAGTATTCTGTTTATGTCGCCTTAATATTACAGCCCGCAGTTTTGATTTTTCTTAGCTAATATAGAATTAATTTAACCCATTTTGTGGGGTGTTTGGTGAGGCCTGTGACAGGTGAAGCAGGTCATCCTGAGGATTAACATACCTGGCTTGTAAATTTTTGCTTATCTTGTGGCATTATGTTTTCACTCATTATTCACAGATGGAAGGGATGTGACATTTGTCTGTTACTTAATTACCTTGAAGCAGCTGTTGGCTGTTAACTTATTGTTTCTTCATGTTTATATACTTTGATTTCCAAGAAAATGGTAGGTCAGAAAATTTGAACAGCTAGTAAGTGTGTAACAGCAAGCTGTGTAAATGTGCATCACATCCAAGAAATTAAAAGAAGTATGCCATTGGAATGCATAAAACTTTTGTGGTAACAATTTCCTGTTATACTTCTGTTGTAGCATAGAACTTACGATGCTTTTATAAAATGGAAGATATAGTGAAATAATCTGTCACTAAATTTATACAGAATTATCTGTAATTTTGTAAAACATTGCAGTACCGTGTCCATGGGACATACAACAATATTTTGATCATACTTGTACATGGTGTGTCATGTTTAAAATTAGCTAGGGGTCCAGTATGCTAATAATGCGCAACAATTAAAGTATTTTGAAACAATAACTTGAATGTTCTTGTTCTTTGGGTTTCCACAACCTGTGTAATGTGTAACATCAGGTGTTGGAGTTTTGGGGTTTTGCATCATTGTATGTTGAAAGTAAAGGTAAAAGCTAAGTTGTCACTGTGCATGACTTGAACGCATTTAAGGGTAAGAACTCTAGCTGCTGTCTTTCTTAACCTCAGTGCCAGGTGGAGGTAAGTGGTCAGCTTCACGTGACTGTCACTTTACCTCCAGACAAAGAACTCTCATTAGTCATTGAACAGGAGGCTGAGTGGGCCACTGAACAGTTCTGGATGCTTTGAAGAAGAGAAAAATCTTTTGCCCCTGCCAGAAATTGTCCTTTGGATCATCCAGCCTGCAGCGAAGTAGCTGTGCTGACTTCTCTGTCACAGCTGTCATATGTTGAAGCTGTTCCAATTATTTTGGCCTTTATTGTATTCATCATTCTAGTTACGGCCAACCATTGCAGTCTGTTTACCCAGAAGTTTGAGACTGAACTATACTCCAACATACTGGAACAGCATAATCATAGAATGTGGCTCAATTTTGGAAGCCACAGTTATGTAGTAAGTGAAATATATCTTGTTTTTGACTGTAATATAAAATATCACATTATTCGTGTTTTAACCCACCGTTTTATAGTCCAGTGCGAAGAGTTCAAAAGAAAAGTAGGTATTTTTCTTTTCGTTGAACTTCTTTATGTAACACGCATGGATTTTGATGCTTTTAGGGAGCAAATTGAAGTACATTGATTTGTGTTTATGTATGGTTTTTATTGAAGAAATCTGGGAGCTAATATTAAGTTAATAATTCTGGGCCAAGTACTGCACTTATAATACTGTAACAAACAGTAAATGGAAAGAATACACTGGCTGATCATAATTTATTCACAATGTAACAAACGTGCGTAAAACTCAAAGTACAAGAGATATCAAGAAATAGTCTTCTGTGTTTGAAGTATCAACTGAGATGGTTTCAAAGAAGTTTACAGCACATCTTGTAGTGGCAATCTAGAACCTGTGTAGCTCGGAAATGCAAGGTGGCACCGTAACAGTTGGAAGCCGTGTGTTTTGTGGTACTGGGAGCACAGGAGGACAAGTGGTGAGAGCTGGGGAAGCTTTCAACAAAGCACCACTCTTTTGAATACAAGTGGAGCATCGAAAAGAATTGCTTATGCAAGGTGGCCTCTTAACCTTTTAAAGCTTAGCGGTAACTTTGCGTTCCAGCAGGTTTAACATTAAAAAATTCTACGTGGTGCCCACATTGCGTTTATGTGTTTTGTACGGATCCCAGAACAAACAGCAACTTTTGCCTTATAAAACATTAAGAGATTGGTTTTTATAACAGAAGTGGAGAGTGTTTACAGTGCGGTACGCACTGAGTCCTTATATAAAACAGATACGCTTCGTCTTTAAAGGGTTTATATGGTGGGCATACGCCAGCAATGCAAACTTTCTGTGAAGTAAAGCCACCATGCTTGGGGAAATAATAAAGAAACTTGCTGTTTATTAAAAGTAATTTCATTAGCAGAACAAAAACATGTTTATTTAATGTTGTCTTTTCTGTTGTATGCTACAGATCATTTAAACTAAATTTGATTTCTAACCTGATTTCAGATGACTGAATGTAGTAAGGATATGGGCATATGATATCAAGGCTTTCTGTGTTTGGTTGTCATTAGTTATTGTGAGTGGGGTGTAGATATTGTATTGTTATGCGCACTGAAAGTCCAGCAGTTTGACGTAGTGTTTCCACATGCATAAATAGAATGCAAAATGAAAAACTTTTGCAGTAATAACAGTACAGGAACAAGTGATAATCTACATGGAAACCACAATTATGATTACACATTTGAAATCGTAAGATGTAAATGGAGATAACATCAAAGGTGGCAGGTGGAAAGAGAATTTAAAGAAGGGAGTGATGGTTGTAAAGCAGATGCTTTGTAAATGTCACATAATTTACATGTCCAAATCTATCTCATATTTTTATGATGCTGGTGATGTGTACAAATCATGAATGTCATAGGAGGTGCTTGCATATGAGCATGGTAAAGTTAGTGCAACAGTTGTAATGATTTCCAGCTTTGTGATTGCACAAGACAAGTATTTGTGGTCATGGAAGTCTAAGGTGACACACGTGTCTGATCTTAATTTACATAGCAAAATTTACACTGCAGGACAATGAGTGCTGTAATAAAATAATAGTCTTTTTGTAAAAATAGATGACATCCCACTCATTTTTCTGTCGTTAATAAATTGGGTTTAGTAAACTACTACAGCTTTTATTTTTGTCAAACATAATTGTACTGAACGTGTCTTAGTTGAATTAGCCGTCAATTTCTTTAGAATTTATAACATATTAATCAATTTAATTGTGGGATGAGCTATATTCCTGTATATCAAAGATTGGTGATTTATTATCACATCGGCCAAAATTATGGATATAGAGCTAGGTTATGAAATGTTGACTTTTGACCCAGCTATACTGCAGCTGATAGCCCAAGAATGTTGTAGTGAATCTGTGCACCATTAGAGCTGCATCTGTTAGAGAGGATTACTTTATTTATTTAGCAACACCAAAGAAAGTGCATTTTGTGCTGAAGTCGGAATTTGAGATGCCCACATTGTGTGTGTATTTTGTTTGTTCAAGTAGCTGTTAAAGTGCAAATGTATTTTGTCTTCAAACCGTGTTTGTTCTACTGGCATAGCATTATATCTGAGAAACTGAAAGAGTTACAAGGTTGGGAGATCCTGCATTGACAACATTTTCACATTTTATCCATATGTTTCTGAGGCTGTTATGTTCTCTGCAGAGTTATACTAGCACTGCTAAAAATATACCTATTTAAAACAACATGGCATATTTTATATAACAGCCCTGTATAATTTGTGTGTTCTTAACAAGGACTGAAGACACAATTGTGTGTTACCTGGTGATATTCTGATCTATTATTTAAGTAAAACCATCGCATTTCATACTATTGTAAAAATTTTTTAAGTTTGCTGTGACTGTGTAGTGTGTCTGATTGTTTCAGTATCTCGACGTGGGCTGGATATGATGCGGGTTCGTGCTACCGATCCTCGTCCTTGTCCTAAGTGTGGGAAGATTTACCGATCAGCACATACTCTACGCACACATTTGGAAGACAAGCATACGGTGTGCCCAGGGTATCGCTGTGTGCTGTGTGGTACAGTGGCAAAATCTCGCAACTCACTTCATTCTCACATGAGCCGACAGCATCGTGGCATCAGCACAAAAGATCTGCCAGTGTTACCTATGCCGTCACCGTTTGATCCCGAGCTGGCATCACGACTGCTGGCAAAGGCGGGTGTCAAGGTTTCGGCTGCAGAACTGCGTGCTCGGGCGTCACCCACAGGTCCTCGCCGCCCTGATGTGCGCTTAGAGGTGAAATCCAACCACATAGGAGCGCCATCGGAAGCTGGGAGCAGTCTTTATGGTGGTGATGATCCTGAGGACCTGACAGTTGCTAACTCGAGGTTTGGTGCCCTATCTCCGCCGCCACCCACCGTCCACAATTCTGCTGCTGTCATCACCAAGGTAGGTTCCAAACATCAGCATGGAATCCCAGCCACCTCTGCTACCAAGTCAATAGACTCAATCGCGCACAGTTTGGTGGTGGGTGGTGGCAGCAGAATGGGAGAATCAAACCGTGTACCACCTCCCCCCCCACCACTCTCTGCTCCAACAGGATCCTGTATGGGTAGTGCCATCTTGGACACATACCTTCAGCTAATTGTAGAAAACTCCAACAGTTTAGCACTTGGTTTGAGTAGTAAGCACACGGCAGCTGCAAATGCTACCAAGGCTGCGGCAACATCTACTGCAGTGAATGAAGGAGATGGCACTAAGTTGGGAGAGAGGGAAGAAGAGGATAGGACTGGGGAAGACAGGGATAGAGGCATAGATGAGGAAACAGAGGATCTGGAATCTTCAGCAGGAGAAGAAGAGGATGAATACAGTGAGGAGGAGCAGGAAGTCATCAAAGCAGAGTGAAAATATTGCCCTTCGGTCAAGCCGTGTATGAATTCCATCCAACTACCTCAAATTGGAATAGTAGCCTGTACTGGTGATGGTTCCATTCCAAGAAAGGAGGAACCCTTAGCTGAATAATTTATGCCAAAAGGTAAAAAAAAACATAGGAAGAAAGTCATTTGTGTGAACAAATTTTCTTCCTGTGTTTTTCCTAGTTTTCTGTAACTTATTTTTCTTAACAATGCAGTCTTATTTATGGGAATGTTGAATAATGTAGGAAAATGAGAAGAAACACAAATCTAACATATATGACTGAATGAAATTCCATCCTTCTACCTCAAATCATTTATGCTGAAGTATCAGAAGGGGTTTCCTCCCATCCATATAGTAAGTGAATTTTAACATGAGAACGCGTAAGACAGTCTCCATCCATAACATAACTCCCCAGACAGTGGAACTACAGTTGTAATAAATCAGGGGTATGTATACGGTTGTTACAATGACTGGCTTCTTGTGCTAGGTATTGTATAGCTACATTGTGTTTTAACATATAAGGCTGCAGAAGCAGAAAATGTTATTGACATTAGTAGGGAACCATCAAAAGATGTGTAATCTGAACTAAATATGATGTAAGGGAATGAAATGTTATGACGAACTATGTAAACACATCCTTTAGGTGTTGACAGTGTTCTTGGAAGTGTTTGTGAGGTCTGCTGAAAGACTTGTGCATGTATGTTTTACAAAATCATATTACTTGCATGATGCATCATGTAGTAAGTAAGGGTTCATATGCGTAGCATATTAGAACAGTGAAATTTGCATATTTCATTTTCTCAGTCAGTTGTTTTCATATTGCTTCCAAGGACACGGTTTGATGGAGCAAAAAATAAGATAAAATGTGATTGTTTGTGCTGGTGTTTATAATAATGGAATCAACTAATTTTATGTGTTGCATAATGGCATTACCTTGCAGAGATTACTACCATGGGAGCATTAATATGCAGTATACGTGAGTATTTAATGTCGGGGATTTCTGACTCCTGTTTGTGACTGTTTAAACACTGTAAACATGGCTGTTGTATGTAGGAAGTGAAAGGACTGTGACATTGCAGAATCGTTCCTAAATCATAGTCCATTCAGGATTTCAGCTCACATTTTCTTTGAAACTACCTAGTCCTCAAATGCTAACAGGATGAGATCCGTTCATCTATTTTCCTCACAAGTTCAGTGCGTTATAAGTTATCAGGCAGGTTGATAAGAAGTATTTGTCATAAACATTATTGCTGTAGGATTCTTGTGATAAAGTATGGTTGCCCCTGTGCATGCCATGAAGGCATATGGAGGCCTTGCTCCATACATTCTTGGTACTGGATGGTGCGAGTCGTCAGCTTCATGCCCCTGGCCAATCCCCCCCCCCCACTGTGAAAAGCACCCGCAGTACGCATTGAATAGGAGGTCAAGTGGGCCCCAGAGCCGGTCTGGACGCTTCAGAGAGAAGTCATCCAACCTATAGCCTAGTCACTACACAGAGTGAGCTATGCCAGCTCCTGATTCTTGTGACAGGCAAATAAATTTTAGTTTATTGCCAGTGTATATATGTAGTAAAAGCTGGTTGCATATTGTTTTAAATGCATTTATGTATTTCACTGAAGGAAACACTGTTTGGTTGGTATGACATTGCTCTGTCAGAGTATAGAGGAGTATGGGTCTGCAGTCATAAGCCAGTGCTGTGCAGTGTTAGTGATTTGGTGCGTACCTATCATGGCAGGAAATATGGCTTCCAAGAGAGCATATAGCAGTCTGTTTAATAATTCTGATACCAGTGGAATTTTTAACTTATATTTCACTTGTCAGATCATACTCGTAAAATACGAAGACTGTGCAGTACATGAATAGTCTCGGGTTTTTTTTTCCTTGTAACATGCATAAAGTACAAAGTTTCTGGAAATAATTACGGGTGCTGTTCATTTCTGGGTATCTTGTCTCACAAGGAATATCTGTGGATGGCGCATCAGCTTCTTACCTCCTAGTTCACACAATCAATACCTCAGTACAGTATATAATTATTCAAGCAGATCTGCCATTGTTGGAGGTTTGCCTAACACTCCTCAGGAACATTAACATTCATAACATAACTTAACATAGCATAGCATAGCATAACTGAATAAGCCAAGGCAGTTGGACACACAGTCATATCATCCTAGTTGTGCCATTGTATTATTATTTTTTAATGTGTATGAGAAACATAAAGTCACAACAGAACACTGGGGAAATTTTTAAATGCAGATGCAGTCATGTGATTTTGCTTGAATTTCAAAAGTGATATTGGGGTGTTTTGTAATGAGACATGCTGTATTCACTTTGATAAATACAGGTATACCTTAACATACTGGCAATTTCATGTGATTTGTGAAGCAGAATTCTCACAAAGTAATGACATTGTCTAATGCAGAGAGTGTAAGTTCATCATGGCTAAGAAGAATGGTGTTAGAGTTACATGACTCGCATATTTTTAATGAAAATTAAAGTTTGCGGTACATTATGATGTATGCAGGTGGTAAGGAATGCCAGGAGTTTTCTTCTGTTTGCTGGCCCAGTGCAGTGGAAGTTACCAAAACTGTCTAATGATGCTGTTATGGTAGCACAGTGTTTTAACCCTTTAAAGACGAAGCATATCTGTTTTATATAAGGATTCAGTGCGTACCGCGCTGTAAACACTCTCCACTTCGGTTATAAAAACCAATCTCTTAATGTGTTATAAGGCAAAAGTTGCTGTTTGTTCTGAGATTCGTACAAAACACATAAATGCAATGTGGGCACCATGTAGAATTTTTTAATGTTAAACCTGGTCGTATGTAAAGTTACCGCTAGGCTTTAAAAAGTTAACCCAGTCAATTTCCATTACTTGAAGTCTGTTTATTTTTGTGGGGAATATTGGAGATTATAATGTAGTGGACTTTTCCCCGGCAAGTTTGGTTCAAACCCAGGCATGCTAACTCTATACAAATAGACCACTTAGATTAAGAACAAATGCGTTGGAGTGGTATGTTGAATCCACCTGAAAGTTGTGAGCCAGCAAGGGTGGCTGTTTTCAAACTAAGAGTGGTGACCTACATTGACATTTCGGCATTTTTCTAGTTTCTGAGGGTGTGACACCTAATACTCACACCTGCAGTGATTAACCAGTCACTTTTCACAAATGTTTAAAATTACCTTGAACACCTACAAGGCTGCAGGTTTGATTCCCCACCCACTTTAAAAATTCACCCAATCTTAAGGAGAATTTCCTAGCAACCACAGAGCTTCGGACCCAAGGTTTGGTAGGATGACCAATGAGAGAGGTCAGTGTCCTCATTTGTAACATGTTTTGCCAAAAATGAGTTCGAGAAGTTGCTGGCAACCAATGAGAATGAGTCAAATTATTGTGCAAATCACACTGAGTTTGTGTTGTGTGAATTTGAGGCAAATTGCATATAGACTATCCAAAAGATACAGCATACTGAATCACTTTTTTTCAGATGAAATACTGAATGGCAAGTGAAAGAATTTGAGCTGTATTGTTAGTGAACATCTTTAAAAATTTATAACATGTAAGTTTATATCATTAAAAGTAATTATTTACGGTTACTTAGTTGGACAGAAATCATTGAAAACTCATAACTATCAGTAAGCAGTGCCGCATTACTCTTAACAATGTATGGACACAGATAGCTGGACAGAAAGTGTAAAGTGAACTTGCGCAGATGTTAAAAGGTACAGGTAAAATTTTCCCTGCCTATGCCACAAAGGCATATATGGAGAGAAGAGGTATAGCTGCACTCATTCTTAACCTCGGCACTAGATGGACGTGACTGAACTTCTGTAGCGATCACATTATTTTTTTCGGTATTCAGACTTATAAGCCGTCTGTGCTTCAGTATAATTTATTTGTTTAAATAAGTCGCAAACTGCTAAATGAGCACACTTCGTCTACTGGTGAAAGCTCATCTGAAGCTATTAATCTGAAGAAAGGGGAAATGTTAGGGTGCAATAACAACTTCATGTTCTGTAATATGCACACTGTCAAGGTACCAGGTTAAGCCGTGTAATCTTATTATTTGACTAAAAACCGTAGATGTGGTTAAATGTAATGGTGGTTTAAACAGTTTTAAACCCCATTCTGTTACAGTATCAGTAACATGATTTTTACTGCACACTATATTACCATGAAGTTACCCCATTGCATACCATGAAAGTGGACATCTGGCTCCATCCATTGTTAACCATGGCACTAAGTGGGTGTGAGTGGTCAGCTTCACACCTTGACCACTTACCGCTGTAGAAACAGATCCCTGCCCATTGAATAGGAGACTCTGTAGGCCTGAGAGCCAGTCTGGATTCTCTTGGTCATCCAGCCCATGGGTACTCCACTCTCCCAGCTTCAATTATGGTGTGTTTTTTGTACATAATACATGAAAAAGAGCATAAAACTTATTAATTAAATAGTAATGTTCCTTTTAGTTGTGACACACATTTGTGAAGATATTCAGAAGAAACAAAATGGTATTCCTTATTTTCCTTCCTAGACCAATAGAAAGTAAAGATGTAACAAAAGTTTTGAATCACACAGACACTTGGGAACACAATTGTCGCAGAAGTCTGGGTTGCCTGTACGTGTGTTCGTACACCTAATGCATTGTAGCATAGTTTTGGAGATAATACAAAGCATAATTTAGTTGAAATGTAAAGTTTCTGTGAAATAATGTGACTAGAGATTCATTAGTATGGTATTAGTTGGCACGTAATTCACATCAACCAAAACTACACATGCACGCGCGCATACACACACACACATACATACACATACCCTCACATACATGAATAGTAAAGTTGTTCATGTAAATATCTTCCAGTTGGTATTGTAATAGGTCTGTTATTTAACTTCCATGACACTACTGTTCAGTAGATCTTCCATTGTTGGATGCAACAATTAATGCAACAACTAAACATAATTTACTCAGTGTTTTCAGGTATTTTTTATTGTTTTCTTGGTTTCTGTTTAATGCAGAAGTCCGTTTCCCATAGTACTTATTTTTATACCTCGCTTAATAATAATGTGGTGGAAGGGCTGTTATGCAACTTCTCCCATCAGTTCACATCAAGCTCTGGGACAATCAACCCACGACTTTAATGAAGTTCGACATAAGTAGTGTTAATAGACATGAATAAATGTAGGTATGAATTAAACATTGAAACATGAAGCCCTTATATATTACATATGTAAAATGGTGTGAACAGTCTTATAATAATATTGCTATTATTATTATTATTATTATTATTATTATTATTATTATTATTTTGGTAGAAAGTAGGTACCAAGTGGTTGGGTTTTTGAACCTGTTTACCCAGAAAATTATATTGTTAACTTCATCTTCTGTCATTGTTTTTCTGAATCGTTGTTTTGGTCTACTCAGATGCAGATTCTTTTATCTGATTTTTGAAAATATGATGTAAAATCATTTGCTTCCCTTGCGGAACTTGGAATCCAGCAAAAAACATGTTGAAAAAGTCCTGTTTAATACTGTTTGAGGAAAGATTGTCTGTCTAGAGATTCACTGCAGCTTGTTAACCACCTGAACACTGTGTAAATATGTATGTGGTATGGACACTGGCAGGTGGAGACAAAGCAGTGTGGGTATATGTTACTTGTTACTGCACCTTTTGTTAACTTCTCCTGAGTCAGACATGACAGTTGAACAAATAAGAATATTACTCTGAAGTTGTAATGAGTGTTGTCATATTAGACATTAAGATAATTAGGCGTGCTTTTTACTGTTCCGTGAAAAAGTAATGTAAAAATTACAAAAAGAAAGGTGCTTTTTTATCTTTTTTCCCTCTATTGTACAGTTTCTTTTTTAAGGCAGATTTAGATTAAATTGTAAATAACAATAATGGATGATAGTCTGAAGGAAAAGTAAGCATTCTTTAGCTATTTGAATTTTTAGATTGATTATATATTAGATAGCTTTGTTGGAAATTTTCAGGATTATATATATATATATATATATATATATTATGGTAGGAGAAATTGGTACTAACCAAGCCATCATATTGTTTTGTCCGTGTGATAATCGATTGTAGCCTCTGACTGTTTCCTGATTGATCGTCCCAGTACTCTCAAGTCATGCTGGACTAGCTCCGTTCAGCTCCCTTCCAGTTTTAATGTAGTTATTTAGTTGTAATATAGTAAATCGTTCCGTTTGTTGGCCGCTACGTGGCGCGGTATATTACAAAACAAGACAAGACCAAATGGTTTGACGGTCACTCGCAGCACGACACGTAACGTACTGAAGACTCGCTTTCTGTCGTCCGCAGAAGCAACAATACTACTCATACTACCTCATTACAATGGTTTATTATAAATTAAGTGTCCCCTAGGCATAAGTGTATGTTAGTTACTAGGTTATACAATAATACTAGAAGAAACAGAATGTTCAGCAAGTTGTTGTGCTGTGTATGATAAGTGTAGTACAACAAACAACTACTTAATGTGTGGCAAGAATAACAAAATGTGTTGTTAGTTTTATAAATGGGTATTTTTTTTTAATTCTTTTGTGACAAGTGTTGATATCTGGACTGGGTGACTTGTACTACATTTCTTGAGTTAAATGTTGTTAAGAATGTGGATGTTAAAAGAGTCAGCCAGAATCAGTATCTGAATTTTTATAGTTTGTTTTGTGCATGTTTAATTTTCAATGTAATACTTTTGCTAAAGAAAAACAAATTATTGCATTTTCTTTTACTTCAGTTTTCTGGTATATTATTAGATATATAAAAATCATAAATTATGTATTGAAACATGCGTAGAAACCTCAACTTTTGTGGTGTAAGTTGTAGGAAGTGAGGTCTGTGTTTTACATGTTTGCGAGCTTATTTAAAAGATAAAGAGAAATAGTGTTTGTACTCAGTGCCATATTTACAAAGAAGGAATTTTGTTTGTTTTGTTTCTACATTTTTTTTAATTACCGAGGGCTCGGCAGGCAAAACAATGTGGTTCCTAATTGTAGAGTACAGTTCCTCAACAATGGTAAAGATGGTGTAGGTGTTCCATTGATAGTGGTGATAAGAACATAATGCTACAGCCAGTAAAGTAGTGGGGCATGCATTATAGACATGTTAAATATGAGCACTGGAGTTGATCTTGGAGGACAGTGTACATGAAGTTGCATCTGTTGCGTTACTATACAAAGTATCCTATGCATGGCTTGTTGACAGTGTTGCCCCTTTTTGGTATTTTTACTTATTTTAAGATGAATTCACCATCTGTATAATTTAAATCAAATTATAAGTGTAAATATGTGCTCACAGATCACCTTGTCTTCACATTTCTGTATCTAAATTATTTGTAGTTTTGTAGTTCTTAATTTTTACAAGCACCTTTCAAGAGAATCTAGAGAGATAAGTTCTTTTTCGTTCCCAAGAGATTTATGAATTAATTTCACATATTGGTGATGTGTTACAAAAATGAGGTGGTCTGTTTTCTTTGTATCTGCACATAATAAGCAATTTTCTCAGTACAACTGACATGCATGCCTCAGATAGTTAGCTGATTTTTGTAATGTGTTTTAATTTGAGGGCTTTATATTCCCTTGTGTGGAGAGGTTAGGTTGTTGTTGAGGGACGTTGTGCCTTCTTTGTACAGCATGATATTAGAGCACGTGTCAAATAGTGTAAAAGGCAGCCGGCACAGATTTGGTTGGCTGTTTTTTTCAGGTGTTCACAGTTCCTATCTTGCTCCGTAATAAAAAAAAAGAAATAATGAAAGAACTTTTTATAGGTTAGAAAAAAGTAGGAGAAATTACACACATACACATTATTATGTATTTTGCTGTAGAAGCATGAGAAGTGCATACATAGTAAATGTGAAAAATCAAGGAAAGATGCAATCAGTTTTGGTTAGTAATTTTAACTTCTTTTTATGCATATGTTTAATTATTCCTTATTCTTACGTGGTCATTTATTGTCAAGTTTTTTTGTCTCTCTTAATGTTAAGAAGGATAGTCTGTCACAACACGGGACTATGCACAATGGATGGAAGGTTACAGATGTATCTCCCTGCAGGCAGTCACATTGCACTTATATTTACCTTACATCACACATACACAGGTCATCAACTCAGGTGAAATATTGTTATAGAAACAGTATTTTTGTTATTTCTTTTGTAACATTTACCCAGTGGTATTTTATATAGTCCATGTCTCATACTGGATGTACAGAGACTGAACACTCAGGATATAGCCCTGTCTGACAATGCTTCCCCCCCCCCCCCCCCGCCTTGGTAGACATGAGTCATGGCTGAAATCTGTAGCAAGCTTCCTCGCTCTTGCTAGTCCGTGTTGTGAGGTGCACATACTCTTGCTACTCTGAGAGTTCAGAACCTCCATAGACACATTATGCCATTATTCATAACCTGTAATTAAGAATATTATATATGAATATGATATATGTATACAATGAATTGTTCTGTGCATTTACTGTAGAATTATTGTTTGTTTTTAGTTGAGTAGTGTAATAGTCTTAAACATATGAAGCAATCCAGTAACAGAATTGAGTCATATGAAAATAATTGTTGACTTCTCATGTGTGAAGATTAACAATACTTTATTTAGGTACTGTGTAACATAATTCTGCACAATGAATTCAGTTTTGTTTGCTGTGCTAGTGTTCAGAATGTATAATATGCACTGGTATTCAAAACAATAGCAAGGCAGCAAAGAAGGGATAGTATATTGCCGTCTCTTACTTTACCTTTTTATATGTAGTTTGTGGGTTGATAGCCATACTTTGCAGATATATTGGTAGAGGCCCCATGTATGGCTGAGCTGGTGGTGCACTGGTTTCTCAGTTGTTCTTTTTTCCTATTCCATTTCACTTGGGAATTGCTTTTTATTAGTGTATCAAATCAGAATCAAATTAATAAAATATGTGTTCCTAATTAATTTGCTTTAAGTAATGTTTCAATTTTATTAAAATATTTTATATTAAATCAGATTATTAAGAGCTGTATATTTAGGTTACTTCCAGATGAGAATTGTAAAAGACAGTGCAATAAGAAAACACATTTAGGAACATTATTTTTATGACTGTATATGCTTTGAACACATTGATTATTGAGAAATCCGTAATTTCTAATTATATGATGTCACATCTTGCCATTAGACTCTGAAAGACTGTACTAGTGTTAATCGTTTTTACATGTGCAGTTTGTAACTGAATCTGTGAATACAGGTATTGAAACGGGATCAGTGAGAGTGCATGCTTCTCACAGACTTGCCCATCTGTTTTTTCTAGATCTCACAGTAGGATCCTTCAGTCCCAGGTTAAACCAAGGAACTCAAATACAATTACCCAGTGGGTTTGTAGGGTAGTTGCTATTTTTTTAACAAATTTTAAACGGCAGGGAATCGATAAAACGCGATGTTACAAAGTTACTCTCAGGGATTCTAGTTCCCCAACCCCCAGTTTTCCTCCCTTTGTTTGAAATCCATTTCAATACCTGTGTTTTGTTAAAAGACAACTGGAAGAAAGCCTTTCTTACAGGGTATTAACAGGACATGGGTTTGAGGATGGGATAATGACAAGGAAAAGAAAGGGTGGTTTTGCATTTTAAACTTACTAATGATTATGGTATGCTTGGTTCCTTTCATTATAAAATATTTTGTTTTGAGAGGTGCTGGATGATGCTTGCTTGAAATAACGCTTTGCAATTATTTCTAGACCTTAACAACTGCAGCAATTGTTCCTTTTGATTGGTGGTATGGGTTTTAGGTTAATATCATTTGTATTCATTTATTATTACCTTGCACACCAAGTTTTGATTGTGTTTTTGTTTGCTTTATGCAGTGCAGTTTTTGATTCCTGTATACATATATATTTATTTTGCCAGTATTTAACTTTGTTTTACTACTTAAATTGTTGATGGTACACGTAGTAGAAAGTACAGGATTTCTGCAAGTGTTTGCTCCCATCACCATATGATGACTGACAATGGTGTTCGAGTTCCAAATGAAAGGGAATACATGAGTAAAACATGTAAGCTTTTTATATGTTTTTGCAGTTAACGTAAATGGCTACTGTAACTCTTCCATATATCAGAGTGTAGATGAGTGTAGCAAAAGTAATGAAAATTCGCTAAATTCCAAGTATGATGGCTTTTTAAGACATGGATGCTGTTGAGAATAACATTTTGTACCCCATGAAAGAATCTTTCTCTCTGTCTCCATCAAAATACGTATTCATTGTCTAATGCTTTCATGCAATTTAATTTGTACATACAGTTGCATCCAACAAGAGTCAAAAGAAGTGCTCCGGTGGACTACACACATTTTGCAGAAGTGTTTGCTGTTTCGTATATATCATTAGTTTCATATTCATCTGTTGCAGATAGAATTGACTGTTGGAAAATTGTCACACTGTAAGTAGTACTGCAGAGGTGACTGAGAAATTATTTGCCCTGGTGTTTTGTTAAATATTTATTACATTGAAAAATACTTGAAATAAAATTTGTAGATTTTAATGAGACCTGTATTTTTTTTGTCATGTACCAGTTCTTTGTACAGAGAATAATTTTTGAGACACTTCTTAAGTTTGTGCTTCAGGGGAAGTATGGGTTACATTGGAGTTGTATGAACTGATATTTTTATATTATATATAATAATATATAATATAATTGTATTATATTATATTATATTATATTATATTATATTATATTATATTATATTATATTATATTATATTATATTATATTTGTAATGTGAGGTTTACACAGCAGTCAGGATGAAGGTCATTGTCTCCTGGGTTGTGAAACACCATGTAGTTCATTCAGTGTGTAGGTACCAGTGGTTCAAAGGGACCTGTCTATCAGATGGCATGACATCACATCCCAGAATACAGTAATATTCAGTTTTTAGTATGGATTCCCAGTTTCATTAAAATTCATTTAGTAATTTGAGAGATATGTTTGGAATAGATAAATGGACGCATTTGCCTGTATTGTGCATTTATTTGAGCCACTTTGTGTAAAACATTCATAATAGCAGATGAGCCTATAGGAAAATTTATGAATGCACGTCTGTTTTTTCCTAACCCACCGATACCCCTGTACAATTCATTAGAATCAAAACAAGGGGTTTCATATCAAGAGCTGAAAGATTTACCAGCTGTTTTCAATATTTGTGTTATGAACTTCCACAGAGTTGGCATAAAATGCCTTTCGATCGTGTTCATGTTGGGCTGTAACAATGTGCATTCAGGCACACATGCATTACTCAGATGCACAATTTTTCGTATTTATGTTTTGTTATGTGATAAGCTCATACAAAACACAGTTTTGTCAGTTGTAGTCTTATCATGCATCATGCTGATGCTTACTTCAGTTTCATGTCTGAAGAATGCCGTTTGTAATATAAAGTTCATTCAGAAGATAAGGTTTGTTTTGAATGTTTCATGCTCTGCTCCCTAGAAACATTATTTACCTTAACTTCCATTCTGATAAGGTATTAGGGAAACTACAGAATATATGATCTTATACCATTGCATGTTACATCACATGCTTTCATTCACCTTGCAATGTCATTTGTATGTAACCTGTTCACAGTCAGGTCTCCTACTTCTGACATCAAGTGTAACTGTTTGCATTTTTGCACAGTGGTTCTGACTCCCGCCAGCCTTCTGTGGAACAGTGTTCACTGCCTGCTCACAAGAGCCACTTTCTCAATTAACATTTTTTAGTATAAAACTGGATCCGAATTGTTCTCAAGGATTAAGTCATTTACAAATGGACAACCAGAGTCTTCTCCATAGTGCTGAGTATTCTACGCAGTGACACGTATAAACATTGTTTCCATGCTTAATTAGGTATTTGAGGACACGAAGGCATAGCTCCACTCATTCTTAACCTTGGCACTGGATGGGGGTGAATAGTCAGCTTCATGCGTTGGTCACTTTGCCCTGTGAGAGAGAGAGCCTTGTTACCCATTGACTAGGAGTCTGTGTTGCTGTGGAGGTGGTCAGGATGTTTAGGGGAGCAGGAAAATATCTTCCCGTGCCAGGAATCAAACTACATTTTCTCAGTCATGAAGTCTATAGCCAAGTCACTAAACTGACAACACTCTTGATTCCGAGTTGAACCCAAGATTCAGTATTGCTAGTAGCAAAACCTACCATTTGACGTGGTCCTGCGCCAGATCCATCCACTTCCTTGACAGCATCCTTTTCTGTAAGCTCAGTGTTTCCATGTCCTCCCTTCTACAAATGGTTTTCTCACCAAGATACTGTATGAATTTCCTTCCTCCATTATGATCAGTTGTTCATTGTCACGTACATTTTACTGTCATACTAGTAACATGTATAAATCATTTGTTGCAGTGTGAGGGCAGATGGTTACTAACCCTAACTTATTTTGTTTTGTTCTGCCTTGTATAAATCACCATACATGTAACATTCAGTATTTCTTGGTTGCTTCATCCCTCTCATATTAACTTGCTATGCATATTTATTTTCTTCACTGTTTGGCAGTATGATGGTGTATGTTTGCAGATATACTGTACTTTAAAATGCTTTAGTGACTGCTTTTAATGAAACAGTGTAGGACGTACTAAAGTTTGACATGGAACGGATCCATGACAGGTGTTGACTGGTGATGTGGAAACAAAATCGATATATTGTGTTTAATTATAAGAACAAGCTGATGAATATAATTTTATGTATGTAATGTGTGTAGGACATTTTCTTATTTTCATGTGTGTGTATATATATTTTTTTCTTACATTTAGTTTATAGTTGTAGATTCTCTTCTCTGTTGCCTTGCAACACTTTTTGGTTGTATACACATTAAATTTTACAGCTGAATGGATATGAATATGACATATAAGAGTAGCATTTGGAAATATATTTTTTTTTGTGTCCAGTTACTGATCCCCGTCCTGACTTTCCTAGTCAGTATGAAGTGCACCCCTCAGTCAGGAAGTATAAAGAAAATGGTGATGTATCTTATTTTTCTGTGCATGCACAGATGATACGATAAACTGCATGATTCTATTTGCTTCAAATCAAATAAAACTAGTTGAAATATTAAAAAATGCATAGTCATATTTGTCCATGCCTCTTATGTAAATTTTTTTTAATAACATTGCAGAAGGAGATGCTACCATAGGAAAAGTCTTGTCAGTGGTTGAGCAAATTTGAATCCAAAAATTCATCAAAATGTTGCATGTTCAGGGCTTAATATGTGACAAGAGCCTGCCAGGACTTATTTTGCAGTTACTGTACTGAATTTTTTCTGGTGGCCATGGGAGACAGTGTTTCCACTTTCAGTGTACAATTTTTTTTTTCTTAAATTTGTTTGAACTGTCTGTTGTATCTTACAACGCAGCTGTTTTAGACATTGCCCGTCATTTCAGGCATATTTGATATATCCAGTGTTTTGGGAGTTGGCTTACATCCAGATGTTTACTTGGCAATATGCTGACAGAGTTTTTACTTTTTTGGTTTGTAATACTGACAATCTGATGATCATTGTACAAGTCCAGTGTTCGGAAGGTTCCACTTGCAACCACACGTATAAAAAATGAAGGTATTTGGTTCTGAGTAAAATTCAATCGAGCTTGCTTCACTAGTGCGTAGATTTCTAGTCCTATAGATCTGTTACTGCCAGTTATTTGATTTTATGTTCTTAAGAACTGAAAGTACAGGTTCTCTGTTAAAGTTTGTCAGATATAATGTCAGAGGTTAGCACTGCTGCCTCATTTCTAATTCTTGAGTTGCAATATACATGCCTGTGTTTACTTGTATATCGGATTTTGCTCATCTTGGTCCAGTAGTTAGTCACCACCATAAAATTGAAAGCAAAAGATAATTTTCACATACCCACAGTGTTTTCTATTTTATGTTCTCCAGAAATTTACCTTAACAATAGCTGTTATTTACCATAGTTTTATTATTGTACATCATTTCAGGATCCTATATTAATCGGCATCAGTATCGCTTCTGTATGTCGCATTTACGTATCTGGCTTCTTGCAGATTAAGAAACAACCGGGTGGCATGCAGTGGCATTACACTGATGCCAAATAGTGTAAAAATCAGTCGTGAGGGGTTGTAGAAAATGATGGTATATGAGTAGTGTTCACTAAGGGAAGAAGTAGGCTGACAACAATAATAAGGGCCAGCTCCTGAAATGTTGTGTATATTATGTCTAACCCAGAGGGTGGACAGTATCTATAATAATAGTACTTTAATACACAGACCATTGTAGAGAACTGCATAGTAATATTTTTATGAAGCCCTGGTATCCATTTGTCTTGCAAATTAGGCACTGATTGTTCTGCACTTTTTTATTTCTAATGTGAACGCAAACCACGGAATGATGGTACAACTTTATGCTGACAGAATGTCATTACTTACCATCTTCCACATGAAGTTTTAAGTTGCATTTTATCCAAGTTTGGGTGCAGCTTGGAGATGGACAGTATACTGGGAAGTTGGAGTATTTTCAGTGAAATAATGACTCTGAAGTATCCCTGATCCTTCCAAATTTCTGTTCAAGAAATCATTTGTGTATCATTGCACCATACTAATATGAAATGTGGGTTAGATGCTGACAGTTTAGGTTTAAGTCATATCACTATTTTAAGAAGAATTTTTATTGCAGTTTTTTATTTACGTCTGTGTAAAAATTCCTGTGAAGAGCCCAGGAAATTTTAGAAAATATATATAACTGTACTAAAAAATTAGAATACATTTTCACATTTTGTTTGCTTATCTATACTGCTCCCACATATTAAAATATGTAAGGGTAATAATGAAAGTGTATGGCATTTTGTAGAAAATTATATAGTTTGTATATATTAAACTGAGTAGTGCTGTAACAAATAAAATTATATATACCCTGCTCTAATGTGAAAGATATCAAACATGTCTTGTGTCACATAAATATGTTCTTGACTTCAGCCAGTGGTAGGATGTATATGACTCACAACAAATTCAGCATTGGTATAAACAACATGGCATATCTGTATCATGATTGTTATTTTTTTATTTCAGATTTTTTATTGCCTCTTGACTGATAAATTCACATTAAAGCATTGATGGGTTTTCTCAATATTTATGCTGGTTCAGGTCCTTGCATGACCCTCTGATTTCACAGACTTTGCTCCTGTATTCAAGGAAATCATCTGATGCTAAGATTCTATACATTCTTAATCCTTTCAGGGTCACGGTAAGGGGGGGCACAAAGGGCCGGTAAGGCGTACGTGCATCGGGACCGTAAGGGCTCGACCCATACTTATTCTATTCAGGGTCACGGTACGAATATCATGATTGCCTTCCCATCTTATGCCATGCCAAGGTTGTGCAATAGGAGGTTAGGCTCCAGGAATATTCAGTAATGTCAAGGTCAACCTTCGCATATTGTTTTATAGTGTGAGGGGATTTCTCACTTCCTCTCTCTGTCTCTCTCTCTCTTTCCCTCCCTCCCTCTGTAACTGAATTTTTTATTTTTCTTCCTTATATCTATTCTTTTTTCCATTCCTTCCTTTATTTCTTCACTTTCATCCATTTTACTTTGTGCCACTTCCAGCCATACAATTAAATGCAGTTACGGATGATCAAAATGTGTTTGCAGTTTTATTGTGTAGGAAATTTAATAAGATAAAAAGATCTGTAAACTGGTATGTAAAGGAGGGGCTAACACAATGACGGTCGGATCAATCCGAAGGTAGTCCCGAGAAACGGACGAATCGACGTGAATAAATATTAGTGTATTATTATATTATGCAGGAAATACTGTCATCTTCTGCAGAGCACGGTTAGACAAAGAATGGAATTTGGGAGATTTGAATGCGTCGGTCAGGACAAAAGTTTGTCGTGTAAGGAACACAACCACCGACAGTGCACTAATGTCGATATATATAAATCGATATACGATCGGCATTGGCGTCCATCTTTTATTCAGTTGCAGAAGCATAGATACGTGGTTGAATTGGTGATACGTTAGTTTGTTTCGTGTCGTGAGTGGTGTTCGAACTGGGACATAGTGGAGAGTGATGTTTTTGGTGTTTCATCAACAATCGGAGTTTACAATCAGTGCTACACGTGTTGTGAAGAAATCATGCCAAATAGTTGTGGAGCAAGTTGCGCGTTGAGTGTTTGTGTCTTGCCATGTTCCTGTACGAGATGGAGCTGTAAGTACTCGACCCACTGCCATTCTATTGTGTCTGAAGTGTGGTAGTAATTAGAACCTGTGTTTCTGACAACTTGCAGTACAAGGGCTGTTGAAAACGAGGAGTTAAGAGTCATATACACGATTGTAAGAAACGTTTAGTCGATTCACCGTAGCATATATGCCGTTAAATTGATTTTGTAAGCTATTTGCAAATCACTTTGAGGATACGAGAGTCACATGACGCTAAAGATAGTGTTATTGGGCGTTTTCATAACGCTATGTGAAATGAACGCAAGTTAAACATGTTTGTCAATGCGTGGACATAGGGTAGAACTGAATTTCTCCAGTTGTGGACTGCGAACATTTTTAGACGGCCATCGAAGTGTTAAAAATAAGCGGACTATCGCACCAAATCAAAAATACGGTAAATGCTAGAAAGGGTAAACGGTACGCGTACACGCCATGAAGGCGTATGGGGGGCGTGGATTATAGCTCTACTCATTAACCTCGGCACTAGATGGAGGTGATTGACCAACCTGACGCCCTAACAGCCTCACATTCCAGGGAAACAGTCCGCAGCACCAACTGAACAGAGACAATCCGGAACTTCTGGTCGTCGAGTCCATAGCAAAGTTTTACCGACCACATTAGCCTGGCTAATGGAAGATGAGAATAGAACGTACTTTTGTTTCTAACATATGACAGTGCTGATGCTTCATTGACAGGCGCTTCGAAATATCAATATGTCTGTGACGTTAACACTAAATACACGTACAGGTTCCAGTTGCCTTTCATTAGAATATGGTCAATTGTTTCTGCTTTGCTGTGGCGTCGAGTGTTACGTAACTGAGCTATATAGTAACAGAAATTCAAGTCATGTGTTTTCAAACGTAGATAAATACAAGCAGTGGGCCACCAACAAAGTGCACTACCGTATAGGACTCTTGCTTTTATAATGCCACCATTTGTTGCCGTACGAGTAGGGTTTAGGTTACAGAGCAGACTAGTCTCTGTCTGTCATGCGTGTTTCCCTTCCTCTTTACGAGAGGGGCTTAGCTTAGACGTCAGACTACTATCTGTGTCATGCGTGGTTCCGTCGCTCCGTACGAGAGGGGCTCTGACGTCAGGCTAGGCTGCCTGTGTTACATCATGCCCCCTTAGAGCCAGAGCAGGACTGGTGGCATTACAACAGGATTCACAGATTATAATACAGTATTCTGGCGAGTTTAGGATTCAGATTTTTTTTACAGAGCAGTTATCATGATGCCAATATAGCTTAAGTGAAAATACAATAATAGTTTAGTAAATGCCACGAATGTTTTGTACGAAAGATCAAATTGTGGGATGTGACGCTATTTCGTTGGGTATTTTCCTGCGTTTCGGCGGTACTATAGATTCTCCGAAACGTCGGGTGCTACTCGTGTAATGGCATGGCGTCACGTTCCAGAAGACTTGAAACTTCGACGACACTGGTCTGAGAACCTCAGACCTTGCAGTGTAAATTTTTGTACTACGTTACAATTTAGTTTTGACTTGTGCTGTGTAGTGTTGCAGTGAAGCTGAATTAACCCTTTAACGACGAAGCGTATCTCTTTATATAAGGACTCGGCGCGTACCGCGCTGTAAACACTCTCCACTTCGGTTATAAAAACCAGTCTCTTAATGTTTTATAAGGCAAAAGTTGCTGTTTGTTCTGAGATCCGTACAAAACACATAAATGCAATGTGGGCACCACGTAGAATTTTTTAATGTTAAACCTGGTGGTACGTAAAGTAACCCTCTTATCTATATAATATATCAACCAACGGAGATGACCAATATCAAATTAATAACTGGTAGGCTTTAAAAGGTTAATAGGACTTTGGAGGGGGTGCAGAAATCCCGCATCGACAGGTTGCCCGGTGGCGCCTCATATTTGTAGATCTCCAGTATAGAACTTGCTTTGTGGGGCGGGGCTCGAATCCCGGCAGGAGCAAGAGATTATTCTCCTATCTGAATCGTCTAGATCGGCTCTGGGGCCCACCCAGCCCCCTAGCTATCGATTAGTAGCGATTTTTGAACATAAGTAATGACGGGACGGTCCTAAGGCACTTGTGGGCCCAATGCAAAAATAAATTGGTGAGCCTTTTGTACGCCTGGTACTCAAATTACAATACGGATAGAGCACAAGACGTGAATGGAAAATAACCCTTTAAAGACGAAGCGTATCTGTTTTATATAAGGACTCAGTGCGTACCGCGCTGTAAACACTCTCCACTTCGGTTATAAAAACCAGTCTCTTAATGCTTTATAAGGCAAAAGTTGCTGTTTGTTCTGAGATCCGTTCAAAACACATAAACGCAATGTGGGCACCACTTAGAATTTTTTAATGTTAAACCTGGTGGTATGTAAAGTTACCGCTAGGCTTTAAGAGGTTAAGAAAGCCTGAAAGTCAAAGAGAGGACGACCGGCTGTTGTCTGTGTGTTTCTTCCTTGCACTTCACTCAACGGCGTGGTTTATCGTAAGCTTAGAAGAGTGTCAAATGCTCCGGTCTGACTAGCCGTGTGACGCCAGACCACTGCAGCTGGGGAAATTCAGTAAAATAGAAACCCCATTAGACTGTGTAATGCGTTTGTTGGAATTAGCTCTGTGCGGTGCACTGTGTTATACTGAATGTGTTGCCATGAAAAATGGTGACAGGATAACATTCGACTAGTATTGCCAGGAGAGGCCGGGTTAGCGACCCGCCACTGTCTGGACTGTCCTGGGTTCGAACCCCGGGGGGGAGTGCGAAAGGTTTTCTCTTTCCTCGTACCCGTCCAGACCGGCTCGTGATGCCCACTCGACCTCGTCCTCTGCAGTGGCTACCGTGGCTGTGTCCCGGGAATAAAGCGGCCGAAGCGTAGCGTTGATCACCGACCCCATCTATTACTGACGTTAAGAATGAGTGGATCCGTACCCCTTCTCCCACTCTGTGCCTTCTGCGGCGTATTATGGGGTGGCCTTTACCTTTAGTATTGCCAGGTCTTGCATGACCTGCCTTCTAGACTTTTATTCGCTACTTTCTCCAAAGTGTAAACTTGTATAGATTTCGGAAATTTGCCATACTTGGCAATTTTTATTCACACCAGCACAGTATTCACGCAATGTAACGGGGTAGCTCAGTGTAGTGACTAGGCTGCAGTCAAGGTAACGGGGTAGCTCAGTGTAGTGACTAGGCTGCAGTCAAGGTAACGGGGTAGCTCAGTGTAGTGACTAGGCTGCGGTCTCGGTCGGAGAAATTGGGGTTCAAGTCGCGGCAGGGGCAGAACCCCGTGGGTTCCAGCCAGCACCCCATTGAATGGACACTGGCTGAAGCAGCCGCTACATAAAGTTCACTACTTAACTCCGTGTGGAGTTGAAGTTTAAGAATGCGTGGAACTGTACCTCCACTACTTCTTCGTGGTGTGGTGCTTAATAAAGCACAGGGACAATTTGACTTTATCTTACAATAAGCACAAAGGTTAGCTATTCAGCAGGGGACTACGTATTCCACTGTAAAATGTGATGTGTAAATATGCAGCACTACACGCAGCGTACTGTTGCTAATGTAGACACCCCGGTGTACGAACGCATTTGCATTTGGTTCAGTTTCATGACGGGGTAGCGGTGGCGCAGTTGGTTGAGGCACTGCGGTACAAACCGGAAGGGCGCGGTTTCGATTCCCGATGGTGTCATTGGGATTTTTCATTGACATAATTCTTCCGGCCCTGGGGTCGATTCAGTACCAGGAGTATTTCCTGGGGGTAAAGGCGGCCGGTGCGTAGGGCTGACAACCTTACCACCTTCAAGTGCCGATTGTCTAGAAATCTGGGAGCCTCAACCTCATGGAACCCTAAGGGCCTGTCCAGGCCTGTAGCGGGATTGCTTTACCTTTTTACCTTCAGTTTCATGATTATTATGTCGGGTGCTTTGATACAACTAGCAACGAGTTTTCACAAATGGCGTAAGCCACTGTGACATATTCGTCCTTCGTGGTTGTTTTATGTGTTAAGTATGCAAGATCTTGGATTGCAGTCATAAGGCCCTCTGTCAGAGAGAGTTTTTTGTGTTGCCGGTGTCACCTTATTGATACATTCTCAACACTTTTCATTTTAACTGGAATATTTCACGCAGTACTATCTGTTTTTGGAAACTATGTAGGAATTAAATTATTATTATTATTATTATTATTATTATTATTAATAGTAGCAGCAGCAGCAGCAGTAGTAGTAGTAGTAGTAGTATCAGCTGCAAGGAAAAGAACTGTGAAAAATTCACATTAGATGTCGCTGTCTGACGGCCCCAAGGTGTGTGTACTGTTGTGGCATCTGTCGGCGTTTCTGTGTACTACGTTCTCCGCATCCTGGTTCGTGGCGTAATCTGGTGCGAGATCGTAACACTTTTATGGCATATAAAGCAAGTGCGTTACATTGTGCAGTTTTTCCGTTCTACTCAGTCTTGCCAATACTGGACATTCTAAATTAGTGGACTGTAGGAGCATTAAGTGCGGTTTATAGTTGTATTTTATAATCGACTATTTGCTTTTGTTTTCTTCCGAATTCAAGGTTCAGATATATTCCTCTCTGGAATGGCGCATAAATGTCGACGTAATCGTCGTTAACCCTTCGTAGACGGGACTAACAAAACAATCAGCGAAGCACAAAGCTAACTAGGGCCACCCTGTTCTACGTTAAACCATTTCTGCCTCAAAAACGCATAGCTGGGATGTAAAATATGTACCTTATAAATTTTAGTTGTGAATGAGCTTACGCACACGGGTTTGGCGTCTTAGCAGAGGGTTTTGACGTGTTCGTTACAAGGATTGTTACTGTGACGGCCGGACGTAGCTACAAACAAAATGATTTCCAGGTTCTGAAAAGGGAATTCAACAATACATTTTATTGTCATTATTTGAGTTTCTACTTGGGCATGAATTTGCCATCAGGCGACCAACAGTTTTCACCACTGATCAACGTTTCCTGTATTTTTTTTTCACCTGCTACTGCTGTGAGCAGAAAATCTGTGCACGACATGACGACTGCGCGGCACTTTTTAGAAGCTTTTTTTGTTATATACATAAGAATATTTACAATGAAAATTGCAAAATTTCAACTGTGCGGCAACAATTCAGCGTGCGCGGGAGCATTTCAGTTATGGCGCGGCCGCGCACCCGCGCAGCTTAGAGGGAACATTGCCACTGGTGTTGAGGAGGAGGGGGCGGGGGCAACGTCTTTTGTCTGAGGGCAGTTGATGTCTGTTTCAGCAAATCCACGGGCCTTAGTGTATTACAAGAAATATCTGTGGTTTGTAAGTAGTTACACATGTCACTTACCTGCACTGACTCTACACTGCTACCCATGTACACACAAACTTGTCTCGCACCGTGTTGCAGATACTGCAAATGAAAACACTGAACCTTCGTAGTTAAGTTTCGGCTTACTTTTTTTTCCACGGCGCAACAGCCCCTAGTGAGTCAGGGCCTCATTATCGAGGCTTCACGATCACGCTCAGACGCACACCACACTCGGTAGGACTCCTCTGGACGAGTGATCAGCCCACCACAGAGACCGCTACATGACAACACACAACACTCACAAGAGACAGATATCCATGTGCCCCTGGCGGGATTCGAAGCCGCAATCCCAGCAAGCGAACGGCCGTAGACCCACGCGTCAGACCGCGCGGCTACTGGGATCGGCCGTTTAGGCCTACTAGGGGCCTAAAATTCGATTATGTAGCAAAATGTAACATTTTCTGTATTCTATTTATTTTTATCAGTGCAATCGGGCCTTGTGTTACACCTTTTTTTACTTTTTGTTTTAGCGCCCCTTACCAGTTTATACCACTTCTTAATTTACGCCCTCTCATTTTCGGTTTAGCGCTCTTTGGCTGCCTGCTTAGTATTATTGCTGTTGTTTCTGACAGGACTAGCATTTTTTATTTACTCCTTATTTTATTTAAGCCTTCTTTTTCAAGAACGCAACTGGGGCGTAGAACAAGGGCTGGGTGTACAGTAATTCTTCTGCTTTGCAAGTTAGGGTGGGATTATTGAAGGTGTCTCAACATCGCCGCTTACTGGACTGAAGTTTTCTAGGGCCATGGTTTTACCCACCCCTGGTATAGAGATTTATAAAAACCGTTTTTATTGTTGGCATTCATTTCGCTATATCATGGTTGCGGTATTGCATTGTATTTACAGCCTTCGCTTACCATAACGCTACGTTTATAACATACTTACATTTTGTCGTGCTGAAGTCACGTACCTTTGATTGCACCTTAGTGGATTTAAATTGCGCATTTCGTCGCGGTTGTAAATACAGACAACGGATTTAAAGCAGCACAGTACTTGAGAAGCTAATGGTCGCTCAGCTAATCAACAAATTTCCCAATGTTCTGGAGAACTGAAGAGATCGTTAACTTTTTCAAAAGAACCCTCGTACATTGATTAAATAAAAAAACTCAAGAAATTCTGGGAATAGTCTGTGTCATAGTTAACCGTAGTGGGAAAGCTTTTAGAAAGTGTACACGAAGAGTTGTGCTGTACAAATAGTCCATGCATAGCGCATGTAGCTGGAAAGAAAAGTTACACGTAAATGTAAAAAGTTTACTGCATCGTCATGTCTGTTGTTTTTATCATTTCAAAAGTCTGAATAAACTTTGAATTTGGGCTAAAGGCGCAGAGTCATACGCGTAACTTGGCTAATAACATTGGGGGTGGGGGTGGGGGGTTTCAAAATTGGCCATGGGTGTTAGGAACTTTATTTTACAAAGGAGTCAAATTTGAAAGAGGGGGAAACTGGACCCATGAAATGCAAGTTTTTAATTCTCTTTTATTCTTTATATTTTGTATTTGCCATTATTCAATTCAGTAACAAGAAAAAACTATTCCTACGTTGAAAAAGTATTGGGGGGGGGGGGGAATTTCCCCCCCTTTGCCCTCCCCGAGTTACGCCTACGCGCAGGGTTATATGAAGTGTCTCAATTTCTAATGCCGTGTAATGCCGGTCGTAACGTTTCATTAGTGTTGTCTGTGACCACAACCTATTTAATAATTCCGTAAATAAAATAGAACACATAGGCTATTAACAAAAATTACGTATTACGATATATATTTTATTTAACACGCCAAATTTCAACCCTCACATTTTACCCATTTGTGGAGTACACATGATCTGTGATGGTATTTTACGTGACTGGCAATTAATATTTACATAGATTATTGTTTCTCAGCTGGAGGTCTTGGAGTTGTGTCTAAGAGGTCCGCGAGTTGAGATAACTCTGGGGAGGGAAATTGCAGGGTTAGTGAAACTTTGTTAGGGGTTCGCCTTAAGAGGCAAACCCTGAGAAACACTGACACAGTTGAAATAACCCCCAGACGTGACATTCATAAATATTTCACAAAAGAGGGCACAATGCTTCAGAATTTTTCTTGGGAAGGAGGGTGGGGAAGACCTGTATACGTACATAATAACTCTCTTTAACCCTTTAAAGCCTAGTGGTAACTTTACATACTACCAGGTTTAATATTAAAAAATTCTACGTGGTGCCCACATTGCGTTTGTGTTTTGTACGGATCTCAGAACAAACAGCAACTTTTGCCTTATAAAACATTAAGAGACTGGTTTTTATAACCGAAGTGGAGAGTGTTTACAGCGCGGTAGGGACTGAGTCCTTATATAAAACAGATAGGCTTCATCTTTAAAGGATTAATTTAACATCCATATAAATTCGTGTTATAAAATGCAAGCTTGTTATGAATACTGCAGGCTTATATTTTAACCCTGCTACCTCTATCCAATTCCCTTATAAGCCTTCAGTTAGTCTATAATTTTAGTACCTGGACTGGTCACACCTTGCGTAGGAATTGCCTCCTATAACACATTATTGAAGGAAAGCACTGAATTGTTGCCGCGCAGCTGGCATTTTATTATTAAGCATATTACCTGAAAACTTTTAAAATGCGGCGTAGTCATCAGGTCGTGTAAATATTTTCCGCTCAGAGAAGTAGCAGGTCAGTGCAGCTGTAAAAAAAAAATTAGAGGGAACCGTGGAGGAAAGACAGAAGGAATAAATGAGAGTAAGACGAGGAAGAAAACTTAAGCAGCTACCGGATGACGTTAAGGAAAATAGGAGATACTGGAAGTTGAAGGAGGAAGCACTAGATCGCACTGTGTGAAGTCGCTTTGGAAGAGGCTATGGACCTGCCGTAAGAGAGACTGCGGGATGGATGGATTTAGTACCATTGTACTTAACCTGACCTTACATGAGCATATATGGCACACTCCCTGAAAGCATATGTGAGTGTGGATGTAGAACTCCGGTATCCATTTCACAGGAACTTGTGTGGACACCAAAGTCGGTGTGGATGTCGTGCAGCAGAGGAATATCTTTTGCTTCGGTCAGGAATCTTGCCGCGACGCTCCGTTTTTCCATAACATAGCCCAATGTGATATCCTGGCTCCTCATTCAACCGAACATCGTGCAAAGAGAAGAGCTGCTTTAACCTCTTAACCTTTATCTTCGGGCCCATTCAATCCCAGTATAGCCGCTGACAGGTGAGTTACTTTCATTTTAAATGCCAGTCCCTGCACCTGAGTGGGACGGCGTCTTCCCTTTAACGGGATATTAACGGCCCCTTTGGCCAAAAAAGTTAACGACTAATAGGAACCTGAAATGTATACAAAGATTCAGTTCGGACCGCGCAGTAAACATACTCCGTCTCGGTTGTAAAAACCAGCCAGTTAATGCTGTGTAGGGAAATAATTGCTGTTTGTTCCGAGATCCACACAAAACACATAAATACACCGTGTGGGCAGAAGGTAGAATTTGTGAATGTCAACGCTGGCAGTACGTACAGTAACCACTAGGCCTTAAAAGTGTTAAAATACATCATTTTTCGGCTTCCGGAACCCATTCTGTCAAAAGTTTGAACCTGTAACGGTAAATTGGATTGGTCCATGACATCCGGTACAATTACCAACTCTATAGAACGTTTGAGTGTATCCAGGAAGTTGCGGATTCCTTGATTATGATGTATGGCACTATGTATCCATCAACGCGTCATTAATTTTGAAAGTCCCGCTGTTCAACTTCCTCAATTTTGTCGTTTGTGGGAATATAAGGAACCGAGATCTCGATGTGACGGGCGAAGATATCATTAGGATCTGTTTCTAGTAATTAAGATTAAAGGCGATGCTTACTGAACGAAACGGATGAAGAATTGACATGTGGGTCGATGTGGTGGCAGAAAGAATTGCCTGGCGTGGGAAGTAAAATGAGTTCACCCATCACTCGCATTACAAACGGCATAACGAAGACAAATGCCTGTCATGGAGAAGAAGAGGAAAGACGCCGTGTACACGACGGGTACAAATTACTGATAACAAGCTAAACGTTGCATTCAGGACTCGGAACCGTGTCGACAGGAAGTAGAAAAATTGTATTTTTGTGAAGGAGTAAATTTCATTCAGCAGAGTGGCCGCAAAGCGTACAGGATCCACGGTGACCAGTGATAAGGCAGGCTGTATGGATGTTAATGGGCTAGAAGTAAGAAATCGTGAAAGAAAATGAATAAGGATGAATAAAGGGAGAAAGAAAGAAAGAAAGAAAGAAAGAAAGAAAGAAAGAAAGAAAGAAAGAAAGAAAGAAAGAAAGAAAGGAAGAAAGAAGGAAAGGAAGAAAAAGTAGAAAGGAAGAAATGATAGCAGAAGCAAGCAGAGACAGGATGACGGAGATTCGAGTCCTGGCAGAGGCAAAGTGACTTTATTTTCGCCAACCGAAGGTGGGCGGCAAGAAATTTCTTTTGAAACAGATACCGTGGGGTTATGTGATGAGAATTAAAGCGGCCGGGGTGTAAGTTCACGGGGTGGCTTATGCGATTGTCGAGATTAAAGTGCTTCTAGCTTTTACCTGTACGTTCGTCTCGTGTGCCTGTAATATGGTTATTTGGCACCCAGAGATATAATTTGAAGAAATGTGGCGTGGGTGTGGATTGGATTCAGCAGCGTATGGTACAGTTGCGGACTGTAGTGAACAAAGCAGCGAACTTACGTGTTTCTAAAAGGCAGGTTTTCGTATCCTTAGCTGGTTGTGATAATTCGCAATGTTCAACCAACAAAATGCGCAGTATAGTTCCTTAAATATTTATATTACGTGGTATATATCACACTAATATTCGTACATGTTTCAATCCATAAGGGATCATCATCAGGGAACCAAACCATAGCAACACCGCATAAAACCAAATTAGCCGCTTTTATATACAACTGACATGGTGTAAAAGAGTCACACAATTAAAATGCAGATAATTTTTTGTAGAAGAGTTGTGTAAGTGTGTTGGAACTTGGTACACAGTATGTGGGAGGCAGCCTACGTACTTAACGAAAGTTAACACAGTAACAAGTAGCACAGTATTGTGTTACTGTGCCATCAGAGTAACCAGCAGAAGATAAAGGCGAAAAAGGAGAAGACAAAAAGAGAAAAAGGACACGTAGAAGGAGGAGGAAGGAGAAGAGAAGAAAAGAGAGGAGGGAAGGAAAGGAGGAGAGGGGGAAAAGCAGGAGGATAAGAGCAGGAGAAGAAGAAAGATGATGAGGGGGAGATGGAGGAGAAGGGGGGAAAGGAGAAGAAGAAGAGAAGAAGAAGAAAAAAGAAGAGGAGGAGAATTTCCTGTGTTTTCTGGGTTATTAATTTTGTTGTTCCGCCAAAATTTATGCCATAAATTTTAACTGCTTGTCAGAACTAGAGACAGCAGGAAGCTGCCTTTCCTCCGAACGTTAAGACTTCTGTAGAATGCCGTACGGATTGATGTGCTTGGTGGAAGGAAGTCTCATCCCAGTCAGAAATCTTTGGTAACGACTGGCGCATTGCTAGAATGGGTTTGCAAGTTTCACACACACTGAAAATTGCATTAATCATTAAGAAAAAAAAAAAGGAAATAATTTGGCTTGCAAGTTTGTACTTTTACATTCTGTTCCTCTGACACGTTTATTTTTTCTTTATGTCTGCAACTTGTGACAACAGTTCCTGTTTTTTGTAACCTGAAACTTTATTTGACGTGTTGAGACATGTCACTGTTGGGCCTTACTCACACATTTGCAAATAACGTTACCGTAACTGTTAAGTCATTAGGCTTCTTCTACTTAGATTTAACGTTTCGGCTTCGCGTATGTCGGGTAGAATCGAGTGGGTGCTAGAGCCTTTAGTCGATCGAAGAATCAGTCAAGCGACGTTTCATGACAACAAGCTGTACAAAAGGTTCACAAATGTGTCCGAAATATGTATCGGATTAGCACGCATATTGGCGCAGCACACACCCTCTACGATTGTCCTCAGTGCGAATTTTGGTGTGTTATGGCTATCCCGATGAGGTTAATCGTGATTTTGCCCAGTATGTCCTTCCGAATTCCAGTTAAGGTGTACAGTCTTAACCTTTCAAAGCCTAGCGGTAACTTTACGTACCGCCAGGTTTAATATTAAAAAATTCTACGTGATGCCCACATTGCGTTTATGTGTTTTGTACGGATCTCAGAACAAACAACAACTTTTGCCTTATAAAACATTAAGAGACTGGTTTTTATAACCGAAGTGGAGAGCGTTTACAGCGCGGTACGCACTGAGTCCTTATATAAAACAGATACGCTTCATCTTTAAAGGGTTAAAATGTGCCAGGACTGTATACCCTAAATTGTAATTACAGAATAGCTACAACACTATATCCTGTAGAAACACTGTTTGCTTCAAGTATGTAATTGTAAATACCCTGTATAAAGGTGACAACAACAACAACAAATAATAATAATAATAATAATAATAACAATCGGTTTATATTCCGTTGTATAACCCAAAGAAGTGGGGAATGGATCCGGTTTCTACGAATTTCAACGAAGATTACATTTTTCAGCTGGCATTCTTTACATTTGTAAGGAAATTGGAAGCAGGGAAAAGGTAAAAAATGTAACTAAACATTTCCGTTTCATAAAAAAATCCTGAATTGTCAGATGGGCGCAGGAAGATGTGAGAACATTGTAGAACCTGCTAAATAAATAAATAAAATAAATCCTGAATGAAAAAGCATCCCTCTACAGTCAATAAACTGCATTGCTAACTGACAGTGAATAGATTTTGAGGTGGAGAGGAATATTTCTGTGAAAGCTGCAAGTTGAAGTGTGAATCACGTAAAAGTTGGGTAAGCGTGACGCGAGAATTGGAATGCAAACATGTTGAGCATGTGGAACAGTAATCTGCTGTGGTATGTGTGGGCCCCGTCCCACAGTCTAGGTGCATGTGGTACAAGCAAAATGCACGCTAAGTCAAAAACATTGTACCGTAAGTGTGTGTGAGTAAGTATTCATCTTTCTGTTACCTTGCCACCACAGTTGGCCCAGGCTGTAAAGCCCTTGATTTGTATTCGGAAGCCCGGGATTGTGTAGACAGTATAGGGACAATACTACGTGTTGGATGATGCGGGGGTCGAATCCCAGTAGGGGCAAGTGGTTTTTCTGTTCTCAAAAACGTCCAGATGGGCTGTGGGCCCCCACTGAACCTCCTGTTCAACAGGTGCCGGAATTTTTTCCCGAGGGACACGCGTGAATTGACCACTCACCTCCATCTAGTGCCGAAGTTATGAATGAGTGGAGTTATGCTTCTACTTCTCCTAGATGCCTTCATGACGTGGACAGGGACAACGACCTTTAGGTACCTGGTTCGAATGTCGGCTGGGACACCAATTATCCTAACTAACATTTTTGTTTTTCTTCAGTTCTTCAAAGCAAATTCCGGGATAATTTGTAAATAGGACACGACTGCTTTCTCACGTTTTCAAGTGTATTATTCACAATTCGCTCTACCATTCGACGTTATGTGACCTGATTTACCCTTCAATGAAAATGGGTGTTTAATTTCCTACTATGTCTCGAACGGGTGGGTTTCAAATTTATTGTACCCTTAAAAGCATTCACAACCGTACATTGCACCGAGGTCGGCGTTGGAGGTTTAATTAATACCAAATTAGCACTACGTGGAAAGAAGCAATCGTGGTGTGAACGATGTACTATCTGGACATTAGTGTGAAGGGTCTGAGGAACACCACGAATAAGTTTAAAATGGTGTGTGTTCCGGGCGAGATTCGAGCCGCGCATCTGCAGAACACAAGTTGGGATCGCAAACACTTGAGCTGGATTTCTCGGTATGACAGAATTTTGTGAATACGGTTGTGAACCTTCGAATTTCATGGAGCACGAGTATTTTTTGATCAGGTTGATTTTGTTCGTTTGTTGCCAACTAATTTTTTTGTTCATTTGTTGTCAGCTAATTATTTTGTTCGATCGTTGGTAACTCCTTGTTTTCTTCGTTTGTTGTCCGCTGGTTGTTTTTTCATTTGTTGCCAATATTTATTTTATTTGTTCTTAGCTAGTTATTTTTTCGCTTTTGTGTTCACTAGCTATTTCCAGAGCGAATATAGAGCTCGTGTTGTTTGAGTATGTGGGTTCATATGCGTCTGTAAGGAGACTAGTTACAAAAAAGTGATTTCTTAATGAAATTTTTGTATCTACATATTATTCCACGCAAAGTAATTTCTATCGCAGTCCTTCCCGCCCTTAAAGGATCCCCTGAAGTCATTTTGTGAGAGTGCTTTAAGTAACACTGGTGTCCAGTTAAAACCCCGTTTATTAAAATAAATTTTATTGCTCACACTACGTCAAAATAACGGAGCGTGGTTTGCCGCATGAGAGTGGCAGAAGGTTCGACAGTAAGTAGCAGTTATTTACTTTTTTTATAAACGGTCAAGGCCAGAAGCTGCGCGCGCATTGTCCTTATTTATAGCCACAACTCCTGTCTCGTTTCCTCTCTGGCTGCTTATGGACGAACCGAATCAGACCCCAGTCCAGGTGAATCATGGCGCACTAAGACTCTATAAAGACAGGCACATCTGCCTTGCTTGTCCCACTGCTGGAGTTAAGTCGAGTGAAACGGAGGGTCTGCCTTTGCAGCGTCTTAGTGAGGCAGACCCGCCGATTCGACGTGACTGACTCCATTCGACTGGTGTTCCTGCAGCCTCACACTGAGCAAGGTGTTAACGCACAAGTGTTACTTCGTCGGTGCAGCTACGGAGTTTTTTGTTTGGTGCAAAATAAATTGCAGTAATGTATTAGGACACGCGCGGCGTTGTGCTTTTGTCAGCGTGGAGTGTCGGCTTTTATTGTTGATACATTGTTCAGTCAGGTATACTCATAATGGTACATTCACACGCACGGCAACCTCACCTTTGTGACATAAATGATTCTACAAATGTTCATATGACCTTCGAACATTGACAAAAAAGACTTATATTGCAGCTTCTAGCTCAGTTTCTTCTTGTGCACGGTGTATATATGTTATATAATCGGTGTAATGTCTAGGATACTGCCTGCACTTATTTGAATTCATGTCGTTGGTTGTTTCGTATCATTTTAATTCTGTGTATGAGATATTTAAGACGTGCGCCGTGGTGTAGTTAAGGCTGTCGCTCCTTTGGGATGTTACGCGACGTGGATTGCTAGTTGGTCGCCGAAATTTCGGGGTAATATGTTGGTCCCATCTTCAAGGTTCGAGCAGCCTAAGAATTCTTGGACTGTAGAAGATGGGACCGAAAAGTTTGTCCCGAAACGTCGGTAACCAGCTACCAACCTACACCGCGTAACATGTCATAAGAGCGAAAGTCTCGTTTCTCTAAAGGTCTATTTTATCCTGCGAAAAAAAGGAATGGCCTGTAATAATTTGACTTACACAAAATGCACAGCCTGTTAACAAAAAATAATTATCATATGTGTGTGTGTGTGTGTGTGTGTGTGGGAGGGGGAGGTAGTTCTGACAGCGGTGATTTCTGGCACGTGACGCTGTGTCTCATGGTATGTAGCTGAGGATGCAAAAAAATGGGAGCTCCAGGTTTTTGGAAAATTTGTGCACCCCTGTGTGTTAGAGTAACCTGAAGGGTTCACAAAAATACTGGGCGCTAGGTCGCATGGGCAACTTAATTTTGTACAGTGACGCCTAGTATTTGTGGGTCATCAGTCTAGAATTTTTAGGCGGCTTCTATTTTTTTTGGAAACTTTGTGCACCCCTGTGTGTTAGAGTAACCTGCGCGACGCCACATGCAGGAAGGCAGTCGCCTTGAGGAGTGTAGCGGTTTCAGTATTGCCCTGCAATTGGTTTTTAAATAAAGTTTAGATTGTAATTTTGTAAAGTTACGGGGACCCCACTGTGTGTGGTGAAACTCAAAACTGGAAGGGAAAGTTCCGCCAGCCCGCATACATTTGCACATTTTGTGGTAAAGTTACAGTGACACATTTTTGTGACTTCACGACGGGTGGTTGCTGAAAAAGATGAGGGTATAGGAACATTTATTAATATAATTCGAGTGTCATTGTGCTGTGCCTGTGCATCGGCATCACGTTACAAAACCCAAACTCTTCTTTTGAATTACGAGAGAATTGCTGAAGTTGGACCGGGTAGACTTTCCTCTCCATTGTCAAAATATTTTAGCTGTGGTGTAACTCCGTGAGATGGGAACGACAAAAAAGCTCCTTTATTACATGACAAGAATTTATAACTGATTTTGGCTGGTTGTTATGTGGTGTTGCTGATGTAGAAAAGTATGCTGTATGTTATCTGTTTGGGGTTTTGTGTTAAATTTAGCGTCTGGTTGTAAGTTTAACACGACTGAAGCAAATATGATTATAATTGGGGTACATATATCCGTGATCATGGGTGGTGTACGATTTTTCCACTGCGGTTTATCTATGACCAGCATTAGTGATCGTGGCCGGTACGCCGGTGTTATACGTATTTTAATGGAAAGTTGTTCTTGTATTTAATTAGACACCGTGCATTCAAGACGTATGATGTCATAGGTTTGCGCATTTATAAACTGAGCATTACATCCCAAATACTTTACAAGGGAAATTGTTTCTTTTATATCTTCACCCTCATCCGCCGCTGTCATCTTTTTAATTTAACTCCTTTTTAGGTATTTTATGCTACTTCCTTCTTTATCCTGTTTTATTCATCTCCTTTATGTTAACATAATTACCACATCTCCCTTTCTTAATTTATTTATCTCTTTCTTATTTCTGTCTCTTTTCTCCCGTAACTATATTATTTTCTCACACTTTACTTATATCCGTCTTCCTTTGCTTGCGTCCCATTGTTCCGTTCTTTATCCCTTTGATACCCTTACCCCCTTTCCTCTTTCTACCATATTCCCATCCCATCCCATCCTTTTTTTTTTGTTTTTTTTTAAGTTGTAACCATATTCTAGCAATATGCTGAGCTTAGGTTTGCGGTTTTTCAGAGTGTGACAGGAATTATTTATTATTTATACTTAGATTATTATTATTATTATTATTATTATTATTATTATTATTATTATTATTATTATATAAGTCCATCCATCAAAATTGTCCCACCACCTCCAGGTGTGCCACTGCGGCAAATTCAGTCTGTAGTGAATTAGATATGTTCAAAAGCAAACTGTCACACTCAGACCTGATATTATTATTATTAGCAGTCCTTTATTACACAGTGTCCTAATCAGTTATCAGATTATGCTTTTGTTTGTATTGTCTGTGTCCGCTTCATTTGTGTCCTGTTTATTGTCCTTTGTTATTTATGCCCTACGTTGTGCTGTTTCTGTAATTGGCCATTTGGCTATTGATTCTGCACATTAATAAAAAAAGAATTGAATTGAATTGACTCACTTCTGTCTCTCTTTCTTTTGTGACGTCTTATAATAAATCGCCTGTCTCTGGGTGATGAGATACAGTGTGGGTGTTAATGAACGGTTATGTATATATTTTCCCCCTTCTTCTCTACTGAGTGTGGTACAGAGCGCATTTCCGCTGCAGGTTGATAAGATCTAATGTATCAAAATCTACGAAAATGAAATATTTACCTGTTTGACGAATACCCAGAGTATTGTAGGGGTGGACCCCGTTGCTGTAACAGAAGTATAGTGCGCTGTTTGTGTGTGGTCTAAAATTCCTGCCTTTATAGCCAATGGGAGGCACGTTTTATGAGGTGCTTTCATGTTGTCGTCAGCGTATTCGTGTAGCCTATTGCACAACTGTATTACTGCTGCATCTGTTTGTACTCAGAGACGGCAGTAATTCTTCCACACAACATTTATTATTTCCACCACACTTGCACTTTAGAGCTATCATGATTCGTTAACCAAAACAGCATACAGTGGGTTACTTCACGATAATTTCTTAATATTTTTTAAGGTGTAAATTGACGTGATTTTCTTGTATTACTTTGTGATGGGCCCCGTGAGGATGACAAATTGGTGTCGAAACATATGTAGCGGTCTTTGATATACATTATATATGTATTTCATCGAATGCATTTGTTGGTGATTATAAAGACTGTGACAAGATGCACGGGGTATATGATATAAAGTTGCAACTTTTAGAGACAATGTTATTAGATGTACTTAGCAACTAAATTAGACTTCGAAATATAGTTTAAGACAGATGATTTGATTTAACCTTTTAAAGCCTAGCGGTAACTTTACATATGACCAGGTTTAACATTAAACAATTCTACGTTGTGTCCACATTGCGTTTATGTGTTTTGTACGGATCTCAGAACAAACAGCAACTTTTGCCTTGTAAAACATTAAGAGATTGGTTTTTATAACCGAAGTGGATAGTGTTTACTGCGCGGTACGCACTGAGTCCCTATATAAAACAGATACGCTTCGTCTTTAAAGGGTTAATTAGGTTAACCTGCGTTTTAGTTTTAGCCGTAAATTTATTTTTTAGTTGTTTTATTATGTTGTTTTTTTGTGTTTGTGTAATTATTTTGTGCTGGTTCTGTAATTGGTCATTGTGCTGTTGAACTATCGCTTTAGTTAATGATAATTTAATTTAATTACATGTTACATAAGCGTCGAATTGCAAGATAATTGCCTATAATTATTTGGAAATAATGTAAAATGAAGCGATTAAGATGGCTTTAGTTAAGGTACAGTCCCTGCATTTGCCAGGAGGATTTGAGAAGTATAACAAAAGCGTCAGTAAGGATAGTCTGTTTTATAGACGATGTTCGATACGTCAAGTTCGGAATGCGTACCCGAAGTTCTGACCACTATTAAATGATGTACAGTTCTATACAGTGGACTGTTTTTTTTTTTGTTGTGAGGGGCGTGACAGCAGAAGCTACGGACGCACCGCAGCCTTGAGGCTTGTTTTGCAAACCTATGATGAAAAGCATTAGTCTTTTTTTTTTATTTTTCCGTGTAATAAGGCACCGGTGGAATGTAATTGAAAGGAAAGACTGAAGTACTTGAGGAAAAACCTGTACCAGTGCCACTTTGTCCACCACAAATCCCACATGGACTGATCCGCGATCGAACCCGAGTCTCCACGGTGAGAGGACGGCGACTAACCGCCTGAGTCATGGCACGGCCTACAGTGGACTTAGGTTTAACGAGCCTGAAAGGGACTGTACAGATTTCCCCCCCCCCGTCCTCCCCCAAAGATATGCACTTCCTTATATATAAGTGTCTTTTTCGTCAAGAAGCCTTTAACAGGTAATGCCATGATGTATTACAGGATGTTCATTTTATCGTGTGTCCGAGAATATTTTTTCTCGTAGGAATCATGCATCCGCCGGAATTTAGAGTCGGTTCTTCCCTTGCAATTTAAGTTATCTTACTTAACCTTTTAAAGCCTTGCGGTAACTTTACATACTACCAGGTTTAACATTAAAAATTCTACGTGGTGCCCACATTGCGTTTATGTGTTTTGTGTGGATCTCAGAACAAACAGCAACTTTTGCCTTATAAAACATTAAGAGATTGGTTTTTATAACCGAAGTGGAGAGTGTTTACTGCGCGGTACGCACTGAGTCCTTATATAAAACAGATAGGCTTCTTCTTTAAAGGGTTAATGAAAGTCTCGATATTTGCCAGATCATCGGTAGGTGCTGGCTTCCACTGCGACAAACCGCCCATGATAGCTGTAGTGTTCGGGGACACAATAAAATGGACACTGTATATTTTCCACGTTGAAGAGCTAATAAAATACTTCATGCCGCATGACTTACGAATTTTACGACGTTCTCTCTTGCAGTATAAACTTCACACTTTGCTATGCATTTCCACCGATTTTAGCAGTTTGCTCTGTGGGTCACGTTAACCCTTTAAAGACGAAGCATATCTGTTTTATATAAGGAATCAGTGCGTACCGCGCTGTAAACACTCTCCACTTCGGTTATAAAATCCAGTCTCTTAATGTTTTAGCAGGCAAGAGTTGTTGTTTGTTCTGAGATCCGTACAAAACACATAAACGCAATGTGCGCACCACGTAGAATTTTTTAATGTTAAACCTGGTCGTATGTGAAGTTACCGCTAGGCTTTAAAAATTAACGGACAATAGCCACGAGCATCAATATGTTCATACATACCATATAAATGCGTTTGATTTTTACCACTTCAGGAATAAAAGATTTCGGTAGTCATGTAAGAGGAATTTTGCACCCCTGTTTCTATTTTACATGCGTGTGGTCGCCAGAAAATTTAGCGTTTCACGATGTCATGAATGTTAAATAGATTGACCTTTATTTGTTCTTGGCGATGTTGCCTTGTCTTTCAGGTAAACGTGTTATGTGATGTTGTGTAAAAATATGGCGAAGGTTACCATCGATGCGGAAAGATTGGAATCCTGTGTGCTGTTGCATAGCTCATTATTCAAAAGTGACACTCTCCCTTCTCTGTTCTCCTCTTTCAGGTTTTTGTTCTCCCGATAAATATTCCAGCAACGTCTTGCACAACAGTAGTGCGTGTGTCGGGGGTTACCAAAATATGATAAGTACGAATGTGCCATAAAAGACCGTCATATATAGAACAGTTGTGGCCAAGTATTGGAAGCGACTGAGGCTGGCGCCAGCTGTGAGACGTTTAGCCCGTATTATCTTCTACAGTCAGTAGATAATTCAGTAGTTTACCTAACCACAATTGTTT
Source organism: Coptotermes formosanus (assembly GCA_013340265.1). Taxonomy (NCBI): domain Eukaryota; kingdom Metazoa; phylum Arthropoda; class Insecta; order Blattodea; family Rhinotermitidae; genus Coptotermes; species Coptotermes formosanus. The sequence goes on along the minus strand of BLKM01000333.1, from coordinate 255,703 downwards.
TCCATAAGCAATTTTTTCATCGCTTCATAAATCCATTCTGTGTAAGGATAAATGTGGTTAATTACAGAAAATGCGTGATTTCATGCTTCCGTCGCGGTGTAAATGAGGTCTTCGCTCTTCTGGGATGTTACGCAGCTTTGATAGGTATTACCGACGTTTTGGGACTGCGTGTCGCTCCCATCTTCAAGTGTCAAGCAGTCGAAAGAAGATGGGACCAGGATTATGTTCCGAATCCAGGGCTGTGGAGTTAGAGTCGGAGTCGGAAGGAATTTTTAGGTGGAGTCGGAGTCGGAAGAAATTTTTAGGTGGTGCTGGAGTCGGAGTCGGTAAAAATGTACCGACTCCGACTTCGACCTCAGTCTAAAATCTTAACTAGATACTCCAACTCCAGAGCCCTGATAGCTACAGTAACCATTAGACTTACACTTAAATATAGGTTATAAGTCTAAACAGTAGCCTGATGATTCACGTGGTGGCGATGAAATGTCTTACAGGTTTACCGTTATTAATACATATTGAGATTTTACGAAGGAGTCGGAGTCGGAGTTGGAGTCGGAAGTTTTAAAAATTGAGGAGTCGGAGTCGGAGCTTTTGTGTACCGACTCCACAGCCCTGCCCGAAACGTCGGTATCTAGCTACCAATCAACTCTGCATAAAATTCCAGAAGAGTGAAGACTTCAATGGAAATGTGGTTACAAGGGAACAAAGTTTATTTTGTCGTCAATTCTTGTAATCAGTGAAATGTATAAGGTCGAGTCTAAGAAAGGGCCTAACGGGCTAAAAGTATGCAGTCTGTATCGCTGTCGAAACCACGGGAGGAATGTTGCATAAACGTGTGGCAGCACATATGTTCATGGAACTCACCACATGGTGCTGGAGCAAAGGACAGGAGTGGCAGTATATCTTATTGCTAGGTAATTTTTGAAGGCAATCTGGCATCTGGCATGAGAGGGTAAATCATGAATAAATGGGGGATGAAATATTATAGGGGATCTGAAATTCTGTCGCTGGGTTAGAGTGAGGCACTAACCCTTGACGTACTACGAGAAGCACTGAAGATGCGTGTAAGACAAACAGCCAGGTTTGAAGACGCTGTGTGATTAACAGTTCAGGTTTACTGACGCTTGACTTGAGGCTTCCACTGCAGTGTAAACGAGATCGTCACTCTTCTGGGATGTTATGCGGCGTAGATTGGTAGTTATTTACCGACATTTGGGTAAAACCAGGGCTGTGGAGTCGGTACACAAAACTTCCGACTCCGACTCCTTCATAAAAGCTCAATATGTACTAATAACGGTAAACCTATAAGACATTTCATCACCACCACGTGAATCATCAGGCTGCTGTTTAGACTTATAACCTATATTTAAGTATAAGTCTAATGGTTACTGTAGCTATCAGGGCTCTGGAGTTGGAATATCTAGTTAAGATTTTAGATTGAGGTCGGAGTCGGTACATTTTTACCAACTCCGACTCCGACTCCACCTAAAATTCCTTCCGACTCCGACTCCACGACTCCGACTCAGACTCCGACTCCACAGCCCTGGGTACAACCTATTGTTCCTGTCTTCAAGGGTCAAGCAGTCCGGACTGCTTGACCCTTGACTACATTTCGGAAGCCAGGTCTGCTTCCTTTTTCAGTTAAATGAAAGCACATAATCTGTTGGACCCCTTTGGTAGAGCTATTCTCAGTCACTAGACGGTGGACAAAGTTAAAAAAAAATACTTTGTCGATGATGGAATATGAGATGGAAAAATTTCGCGGTCTGGCCTCTTCCTTATTTGAAAAACACGTGGCAAGCTTTGTAATATTTTCACCCTGTATTCCAGGTTTGTCAAAGAATACAACTAACAAGGTACACTTCTACGGATCACGTGTACGTTTATTACTTAAGCTGTAAAGCAGGAGTGTACAAATCCCGGGGGCCAGGTCGTCCTGGCCACTAAATTTTGTACGGTGGCGCCTAATATTTGCGGGTTCTTACAATGGAACTTCCTTCATATCACCCTTCTGGCGCCTAAATTTTTACGTGAGTCTTCGATTTTTGGAAAATTTGTTCATCCGTCCTGTAATGCATGTTTCAGCTTTCTCGGCCGTCTATAGTATTGGACTAATTCTTGTTCAGTTAAGATAATTCTGTGATACATTCTTACCCTTTAGGCCTAGCACAATTGTACCGAATAATGCGACCAAAATTTACACCCGCGATTTCATGCTTCCGCCGCGATGTTGATGAAATCTGCGCTCTTTTTTTTTGTATATTACGCAGCGTTGAGTAGTAATCCTTTACCGACGTTTCGGGACAACATATCGGTCCCATCTTCAAGGTCAAGAACTCAAAGAAGTCCAAGAAGGAAAGGATTCCTTGGAATTCTTGAACTTTGAAGACGGAATCGATACGTTTTCCCGAAACGTCGGTAAAGGATTACTACTCAACACTGTGTAACATGGTTAAAGAACGCAGATCTCGAAAGTTACATCTTCATGGATCACAAATAAGGATATTATTTAACCTCTCCTACGTGTTTCGGACTTCTCGGCCAAGTGGCAAGTTGTTTAGGATAGGAGTCAATTGTACTGTGATTTAAAAATGTACTCGGAGAATGTTTCACAGCTGTCCACTTAATGGTCTAAAATTGTTGGGGGTTGAGATTAACTGTCAGTAGAGTAGAAAGGGGCGCTGGCCATCTGTCTGGATACTGAAACCACAGCTCACAGCAGGGATGTGCTGGGACAATCTTCTTTTGTAAATAGAGGCAGATGAACAATAGCTAACTAACTCCATTGTGCAGGGTCTTTCTTGAGACATGGATAGTTTGCTACCCTAGTCAAGATGTACACGACTTTTCAAGAAAATGGAAGTTATTCGCAAGGGAATTTTCTCTTCTGCGAAACGTCCAGACCGGCTTTGGGGCCTACCCTGCCTTCTATTCAACTGGTACCGGGTTTTTTTTTTCCGTATGAGTAAAGCGGTCAGGGCGTGAAGTTGACCACTCATCTCCATCTAGTGTCGAAGTTAAAAATAGGTGGACCTATACCTGCACTTCCCATATACGTCTTTATTGCGTCGACAAGGATAACTTAGTGCCTTTAGTTTTGCAAGTGTCTATCGCAGTGGCCGCGAGGTCTAAGGCCTAGGTCTGTGGTCGAGCGCTTGCTGGGATCGTGGGTTCGAATCCCACCGGGGGCATGGATGTTTGTCTTGTACAGTGTTTGTGTTGTCAGGTAGAGGTCTCTGCGACGGGCCGATCCCTCGTCCAGAGGAGTCCTACCGACTGTGGTGTGTGTCTGAGTGTGATAAAGTGAAGATAAACAACCTCGACACCTGCTGTGAACAGGTAGGTAGAAGAGGTAAGGACTACGAAACGAAACGAAACTTTTGCAGGTTCGTCGCCTTCGTTATAAGGTCACATCATTAGACCCATCCTGGGCCACTTTAATACAGTACAGTCGCAATATTATCACTCCGTCTGAAACGAAGTCTCTCAAGGCGTCTTTTCTTTGAGGTATTAGAAATAAATTTTTGTATATGTTTCTCATTTTCATGAATTTTCGTACCTCGCTCACCTCATGCTCCATTAATTTAATTGCCATGATAATATTAAATGAAAAATACAATTTATAGTGCTCATTTAGAAAAAAATTCTTTTCATACGATTCAAGAATTTTGCTTAGCACTTTTTTTCCGATGTCCCCCCCCCCCCCCCACAGCTCCCGCCGCCGAAGCCAAAACTAGGGGATTTGTGACTTCCGTAGTGGTTAATATGTATGTTGTAGACTTCTGGGTAGTGACATGATTGACCCTGGTACTGGGTTTTTCCTACCAGGGTGCACCATGTCTTAATCTAGAATACCTAAATCTAGATTAAAGTTTTGCATTTTTTCATGTTACGTCTAGAAGAATTGAAAAAAGCAGTGAGAGGGGTAGGCCAGAACCAGAAATTGTTGAAACCAAACGCCATGCTCTAGTTTCTGCCTTTCCGTAAATTTATCTCCAGCTTAAACGGCACTGATTATATATAGTTAGAGTTAAGCTTATCCCTATGCTCACCATGAAGGCGTACAAGGGGAGTGGCAGTATAGCTCCATTCATTCTTAACCTTGGCACTAAATGGAAGTGAGTGCTTAACTTCACGGCCCGGCCGCTTTACCGCCGGTTCCCACTGAATAGGAGGCGGGTGGGGGGGGGGGGGGGGGCCCTCAGAGTTTATCTTTGGGGAGAATTTTACTGTGCACAAAGTGAGCTTGGGATTACAACAGGGAAATTCAGTCGGTTGAGTTGCAGCATGGCAACACTGCATTCTATGCTTTTTTATATGTGAGAGGGCCAAGTTCCTGACTAAATATCGCCGTCATCTTCAGGCACTCGGGATCCAACCACAAGGGTGTTAGTAGCGGCAGGCAGGCACAGACAGACAGGCAGGCACAGACAGACAGGCAGGCAGGCACAGGCAGGCAGGCAGGCAGGCAGGCAGGCAGGCAGGCTGACAAAAATTACGAGGTGACGTGTAGGAAGATATAAGATTAGCTTAAATGAACCATGGGGTATAGAAATGGAGTAGATTTACGTTACGGGCTTGAAGCGGAGAGAAAGAGAAGAATCCACTAATTAGAGAAACCGTGCATTCACTGGCGTGAAACCTATTGAAATTTCAACACGAGGCTGTTATTTTTTGAATATTTTTATGAATATCTGAATCGGATCCATTCTTATACATTGTAATTTTTCTACGAATGGTAAACACCTTTTTCACAGAATATGCACGCTATAAACTTGTAAGTCTTCTCTCTCCTTTCGTCTGAATTGCGGCGTGCGAAAAATATAAACTGAATGTTTTCGATAATTTTATTGCCGGAAAAAACAGTTATCCTGTGAGGGTTATCGCTCTTTATGCCTCTTCAATCCATAAACATTGACTCAGAACTTTATTTTGTATTCGCTCTTTTAAGAAGTCGACGTAACGCACGCTGGCAGGTACTGCATAAGGGACAGGCAGTACACGGAGTTCCCTACACGCAAGTACCTACTTAAATGTAAATGAGACCCCCATGTCCCGCAATGCTGTTGAGATGCAAGCTCCATCCTGCCGTCTGTATGCGTGATTTCTCTCGTCTTTGGTCCTTGTATTATATGTCACCAAGTCCCAAGTCGAACTGTCAAATATTTCACTCTTTTTACGGCAGACATGGGGAAAGTCCTATCTGCTTTCTTGTATGAATATTGTTTATAAAATATTTAATAAATTTATACTTTTCATAAATAGGATGGGGTCTGTGTTGTCACAGGAAGGGCAGAAATAGAGGTTTTAGCTGCAATGTAAGGTTCTGGTACCCCATTTTTTTTTGGTGGTGGTGAAGGGCCCCACAGCAGACGCTACGGACGCACCGCAGCCTTGAGGCATCTTGTGCAACCCTGTGATGAAGATGACGATGATGATGATGATGATTGGTTTTGTCATTTTCCTAGTAATGGAGCATTGGTGGAATGAAATTGTCAGGGGAAAACTGGAGTACTCGGAGAAAAAGCTGTCCCAGTGACACTTTGTCCACCACAAATCCCACATGGACTGACCCGGGATCGAACCCGAGCCTCCGCGGTGGGAGGCCGGCGGCTAACCGCCTGAGCCATGGCACGGCCCTATGGTACCCCATAGGGGTGTTCCTTTTCGCTCCTTCTTTACCGCTAGCTTAATAGAGAGCACCCAAAAACATCTTAAAATTGTTTTGCAAGAAATAGAACTTTAGATATCACTAAATGGTGTCCCGGGGCCGTGCCATGGCTCAGGCGGTTAGCTGCCGGCCTCCCACCGCGGAGGCCCGGGTTCGATCCTGGGTCAGTCCATGTGGGATTTGTGGTGGACAAAGTGGCACTGGGACAGGTTTTTCTCCGAGTTCTTCGGTTTTCCCCTGTCAATTTCATTCCACTGGTGCTCCATTACTAGGAAAATGACAAAACCAATCATCATCATCATCATCATCATCATCATCATCGTCATCTTCATCACAGGGTTGCACAAGATGCCTCAAGGCTGCAGTGCGTCCGTAGCGTCTGTTGCGGGGCCCTTCACCACTAAAAAAAAAATGGTGTCCCAGTTTTATTTCCTTCGGCGGACGTAACAGGGAACATTTTATAACAATGTGTTACCACCTGTCGCTCACTGCCGTGTGCTGTTACGGCTCCTCATGCCTGTTGTAAATGTATGAACCCGTGATAATGAGCACGATCCTTTTAAACACGTCTGTCACCTGATGGTGACTGAAACTGCCAGCTGCCAGCTACGGTTTTACTCTACATATTCTCCAACGGCCTGTTCTTGTTATTTGGTACAGCGATGGCCGGTTTATTTATAGACAGGTAAACGCCAACATCGATGCTGTGAACACCGCCCCTTTTCAGCTATGGGCGCCTTAGCAAATTTGCGAAAAGCGACTGCTAGCGTCGTCATGTCGGTCTGTCTGTCTGTCTGTCTGTGTCTATCTGTCCGTCCGCATAAATCAACTGGGGTCCCACTGGATGGATATGCATAAAATCTGATATTTGAATATTTTTTTTTCGAAATGTGTCGGGAAAATTCAATTTTCATTAATATCTGACAAGAATAACGGGTGATTTACTTGAAGACCTCAGTACATTTACGAAAATATCTCGCTGAATTCTTCTCAGAGTGAGAAATGTTTCAGACAAAATTTTTAGAGAAAATCAAAACACAGATTTTGTGTTCAATATTTTTTTTTCGAAAATTATGCCTTTTATGTAATAATGTGGAAAAAAAAAAGTGGTATATAGCTAGGCAGGGCCTCAGATGAAAATGTAATATGGCGCATGCGCTTTGGATGCTGGATGACTAAGGTTACACATATACACACACACGCACGCACTCGCACACACGCTCAGAGTGTGTAATAATTATTGCTTTTCCACGGCAACAGTGCTCACACCAGCGCGCCCCTTTGTTACGTTCTAAGAACGTTGCCTGTCTTGTTGAAATTACATTTCAGTGAGATCCTCATGTATCTCACAAACTCTTCCTTTCTATCTTTTTCAGCAGTCAGTGGGCCGTACAGTTTTCCTATTAATATTCATGCCCGCGCAGTTCCTTAGAAAGCAAATTTATATTTTTATCACGCATCTCACAAAATACGTATGGTACAAAACTTTATGACAGTGGGATGGATAGATGGATGGATGGATGGATGGATATATCTTCCATGACCGAAGGGTCACGGATCGTTACCAGTGTAACAAGATGTGTAAGAAATGTAAGTCCCTTTAATAGAACGTTTATTAACCTTTTAAAGCCTAGCGGTAACTGTACGTACCACCAAGTTTAACACTAAAAAATTATACGTGGTGCCCACATTGCGTTTATGTGTTTTGTACGGATCTCAGAACAAACAGCAACTTTTGCCTTATAAAACATTAAGAGACTGGTTTTTATAACCGAAGTGGAAAGTGTTTACAGCGCGGTACGCACTGAGTTCTTATATAAAACAGATACGCTTCGTCTTTAATGGGTTAAATTAAATGATTACATAAACACTCTGCCCACGCTTTTCTACCGACATAACTAAATACTCTGCGTAATGAAGTGTATAGATTTGCTGTAGAATTAGAAATTACAGGGAAAGTTTTTTGTAAATTATAAATAGCCTATGTGTAACTTGGTGTTGCCAAGTCAAACTCAGCATCGTACTTGTTGTTTCAATGTATAAGAAACCATAAAAACAACACAAGCTGTATTAAATTTCTTTATTTTGTTTCAGCCCACTTTATTCTATTCCCTGGGAATTTTCTTCTGGTGTAATCACCACAGTTACTTTTTAAATGTTAGATAAAATTACATTCATTGATATACTGGCGAGATTGACATTTTAACAGTAGTCATAGGCGTTTTTGTAATGGCGTCACATAATGAGAAATTCGGTGTGATTTTGTATGATTTTCAGCAATTAATTAAATGTTGTAATTACAACGTGAACGTCATTCCGACGGCTCAAAACGTGTCTGTCTAAAAGAAAATAACGTATTTCAATAGGCTAGCCGTCTGTTTTATTATTTCCTGCAGTTTAAAGTTTAATAATTATAATTATTTAGTGTTTAGCATTATTCATAGACTAAGGTGTTATATCGGTGGGTGCAGAAGACACTTATAAATTGGTTAAAAATTTATTAGCCCTTGAGAATTAGAGGTAACTTTCTTTTGGTAGTCCTTACCTCTACTACCTACTCACAGCAGGTGTCGAAGTTGTTTATTTTCACTTGATCACACTCAGACACACACTGCAGTCGGTATAACTCCTCTGGACGAGGGATCGGCCCGTCGCAGAGACCTCTACCTGACGACACAAACACTCACAAGAGAAAACATCCATGCCCCCGTTGGATTCGAACCCACGATCCCAGCAAGCGCTCGGCCGCAGACCTACGCCTTAGACCGGGCGGCCACTGCTTAAAGTAACTTAACATGTCGTATTTGTGAAAGTTCTGTTTTTAAGAGGACACTAAAAGAAATTTGAAAGAAAGTCATAGGATCTTTCTAACGAATACCCTCTTCCCACCCACACACGACATGTATAGGGTCATAGTTCAAGAGAACTTTTTTGAAGCCTTGCCTTGTCACCCTTCCCTTCTTTATGTGCTTTCGCATTAAGTTCGGGAATTGTGCCAGAGAGACACAACGGAACGGCATAGAACCCCACAAGCATTAGGTAATGTATTCCCAGTCACAAAGAAGATGCGCTGGTCAATGGCCTAACATCAATGTGTGTTTTGGGGTGCGTCTTAAGGCATAAATATTTATATACGATTCTGATTGTGGTGGCCGCACAATACGATGTTATTTAGTTCCATTGTGTCGTAAAGGACCTCTGTGCAGCCATGCTGGCTGTGGGTACTGGCGTGTCTAATGACGTCACGTCTGCGTCACAGTTCTTGCTACGTGAAAATTAAGTGTTCTCTTCTTCCTCCTCTATCCTCGTCTCTCTAGCTCACTCTTGCTTCATTATTTTGTCTCTTTGTTATTGCTTTATCATGAAAGGAATTTCTTATGCCATTCCAGCTTCAACTTTTCTATAAAATTTTGTTATATTGACAGAAAGATTGTTAAGTTAGTAAACCTCAGTCCTCAGGTGAAGACGAAAAACTTGAATGTTTAAGCAGGAATACGTTTGGCCATTTAAAGCATGAAGTGTCTCTAAATGTATCCAAAAACACAAAGATTAGGGTATACAGAACTATAATTTTACCTGTTGTTTTGTATGGGTGTGAAACTTGGTCTCTCACACTGAGGGAGGAACAAAGACTAAGGGTGTTCGAGAATGGGGTACTGAGGAGGATATTTGGGCCTAAGAGGGACGAGGCGACAGGGGAGTGGAGAAGACTACATAACGAGGAACTTAATGACCTGTACTCGTCACCAAATATCATTCGGGTAATCAAATCGAGAAGAATTAGATGGGCGGGGCATGTAGCACGTATGGGGACAAGAGAGATGCATACAGAATTGTGGCGGGGAGACCTGAGGGAAAGCGACCACTTGGGAGACCCAGGCGTAGATGGGAGGATAATATTAAAATGGATCTTCAAGATGTGGGATGGTGGGGCATGGACTGGATTGATCTGGCTCAGGATAGGGACAGGTGGCGGGCTCTTGTGAATGCAGTAATGAACCTCCGGGTTCCATAAAATGCGAGAAATTTCTTGATTAGGTTAGAAAGTGTTAGCTTCTTAAGAAGGCCTCTGCTCCATGGATTTAGTTAGTTAGTTAGTTAGTTAGTTAGTTAGTTAGTTAGTTAGCGTGTCTAAATGATATATATATATATATACTCAGACCCTAACCCACAAAAGAAGAGCCTGGATAGCTCAGTCGGTATAGCGACTATGCTACGAGCTGGACGATCCAGTGTGCTATTTCCCGTAGGAGCAAGAGTTTCCCCTCTTCTCTGAAACATCCACACAGTCTCTGGGGCCCACCCGGCCTCCTATTCAATGGGTACCGGTTTTTTTTCCCCGGGGGTGAAGCGGCCGGGGAGTGAAGTTGACCGCTCACCTCCATCTAGTGCCAAGGTTAAGAAAGAATGGAGCTATAGCTCTGCTCCCTCTATATGCCTTCATGGCGTGGACAGAGATAACTAATTTTTTCACCCAATAGCAGACGGTGACAATCTCCGTTGTAAAACAACCCGGTTAATGCTGGTCGGGGAAATAATTTTCATTCTGAGAATTGTACGAAGTGTGTGGATACAATGTGTAGGCAAAATGCGTACATTTTTTAATGTTGAAACCAGTGGTACATATAGTTACCACTATGTTTTAAGGTATTTAGCTCTGTACAGTCAATTCTCTTTTAACGTTTAAGTTACTTTGCTGAAAATCGCAACGTACAGCGAAATAACGTAGAACGCACCATTCTTTTCCCATAACACTAAATTAAATTAGCTACCAGTCTGACCGATGAAGATCCCGCCAGCTGCGAGTGAAAACAACGTTAATCCGAGCAGGGTAAACGTTGGTTGAAATGTTGGTCACTAAAATTTGCCAACATTAAAGCGAAGGAACGCTGTTTATCGCAACGTTATTCGATGATTTCATGTGTATCATTACGTCACTGAAAGGAAGGCTTTGTGCTTTAGTGATACAATGAAGCTTTACGGTAATTATTTTAGTACGTAGAATTTTGCTGTTTGCCTGCGGTAGGGGTGCATAAGTTTTAGTAGGATGTAGGTGTAACCTCCAAATTTTTGGTGTCAGAAATGTGAAAAGAGACAAGTTCTGTACTCAGAAGCCCCTGTTCTGGAGTGACTTATGATTGTCACTCTTATCTGTTGCTTTACTCTCGGTACATTTAAATTTATAGAATTTTTTTACGTAAGAGGAAGAAACGTAATAATTATGCTGAATATTTCGGGCGCCACCATACAAAATTGGTCGTCCGGGTGGCGACCAGGCGCGCAGGATATATGCACGCAAAGCATGGTACTTATTTTTGACTTTATTTTTTAACTTAACCAAATTTTCCGCAACATCACAGAAATATGACATTTGCCCACGTTTTGGTATCATCTGTGTTGTGGCCAGGTCTGTCGCGTCCGCGTTGATGAGTCCAATGTTTTGGCCATATAATAACAAAATTTTTCAGTGGAACGTAGCTATTTTGAGAACGGGTCTCTGTAGGCAGTCATAAGCCTTCTCGTGTTATTTTTCATTAGCAACTTAATCTCGACTAAAAATTGTTTTTTAACCTTTTAAAGCCTAGCGGTAACTTTACGTACCACCAGGTTTAACATTAAAAAATTCTACATGGTACCCACATTGCGTTTATGTGTTTTGTACGGACATCAGAACAAACAGCAACTTTTGCCTTATAAAATATTAAGAGATTGGTTTCTATAACAGAAGTGGAGAGTGTTTACTGCGCTGTAGGCGCTGAGTCCTTATACAGGGTATACACAAAAGAATGGTGCTGTTTCAAAAGTTAACAAGAAATTTATTTCTCACCTTACACGGGCACAACGTACACCGTCAGCAGCGGCAACTGTCCAAGTTTCTCGTGCGTTAATCACAATCCTTCAATGTGTGCACCCTGGGTCACACGACACACATCCGCACGGTAATCAAATTCATCCCAGACTCGGTGTAACATGTCCGCTGTAATGGTCTGCAGTGCGTGCGTTATCCGATCACGAAGTTCCTTGAGGGATATGGGCAATGGTGGTACGTAAACGCTGTCTTTAACGAACCCCCAAAGAAAGAAATCGCATGGTGTTAGATCCTGCGAACGTGGTGGCAGATCTGGACACCTCAAAACGGAGCACACAGAACGCCTTCTCCTGCTGCGACGCCATCTTGGAAACTGGCCCCGCGGCCCCGCAGTAAGCATGAGAAGCGAACTGCTGGTAGCGCATGAGAAACTTGGACATTTGCCGCTGCTGACGGTGTACGTTGTGCCCTTGTAAGGTGAGAAATAAATTCCTTGTTAACTTTTGAAACCGCACCATTCTTTTTTGTATACCCTGTATAAAACAGACACAATTCATCTTTAAACGTTAATGTTGGTATGACAAAGAATGTGGTGGGCAGCATAAACATAATATCAAGCGATGCTGTATGAATATTTTGGCCCCAGAATAATAACAAAACCTCTAAAATGGATCCAGTTTGGAAACACAGGCACCTATTTATTTCGCACGTGGCGTCTAATTATCGTGCTTTGGAGGTCCGAAGAGCCCCATTACGACCAGCACTTGGACGTTGTTGAAACAGTCTAGCGGTTCTGACAGGTGGTTGTACAGATTAATGTGCTCCCTTCATGCACCTTTGTTAACACTTGTCTTGGTAATTAGCCGAGTGGTTGCTACCGGTATGTAGATCTCGCTTCGTAGCTTTACACCTCATGCAATTAAATTATTAGTGTTTTGCATCTGTAGTTTTAAATGGGAAACAGAAAACGATTACAAACCCTTTAAAGACAGACCCACAAATTTTATTAACGGAATTTATAACGTTCTTAAAAGAAACGGCGATTATTTCCCTAAACATCACTCACCGGCCTGTCCTTGTAGTGCACACGCCCACACATTGTGCTTGCCGTGACGTAGGAAATAGACTGTTAACCTTTTGAAACCTAGCGGTAACTTTATGTACCACCAGGTTTAACATTAAAAAATTCTACGTGGTGCCCACATTGCGTTTATGTGTTTTGTACGGATCTCAGAACAAACAGCAACTTTTGCCTTATAAAACATTAAGAGACTGGTTTTTATAACCGAAGTGGAGAGTGTTTACAGCGCACTGAGTCCTTATATAAAAGAGATACGCTTCGTCTTTAAAGGGTTAAATACAGTTTAGATTAATTCTTTAGTATTAGCATTTTAACGACGGACACTAAAAGCTTCGTGGCGTTTTTGTAATTCCAATACGTGTTATTAAATTAAGGGCTACATAAAAGCTCAGTGTCCCCTTGTCATAAAACACGTTGTGTGAAAGAACAGCTGTACAGCAATATAATTGCTGTTAATTGTGAAAATTATGCAGAATACATAAATGCCCTGGCCAATCCCGGTGGCCGCGCGGTCTAAGGCATAGGTCTGCGGCCAAGCGCTTGCTGCGATCGTGAGTTCGAATCCCACCGGCGGCATGGATGTTTGTTTCTTGTACAGTGTTTGTGTTGTCAAGTAGGGGTCTGTGCGACGGGCCGATCCCTCGTCCAGAGGGGTCCTACCGACTGTGATGTGTGTCTGAGTTTGATCAAGTGAAACTGAACAACCTCGACACCTACTGTGAGTAGGTAGAAGAGGGAAGGACTGCGAAACGAAATGAAACATGAAGTAAACTTGACACTGAAGTTGAGTGAATTTAAAGATGCTATAGATCGTTAGGATTAGCAAATATGATTAATATATCAATTAAGGAGGTGGTGGTCCTCTTCATCCGATTTATCACGGAAGGCTATGTTGTCGGATGAGATGTGAGTGTTCAAGAATAACGCATGGTAAATAATGAGGAAGGAAGGAACCATAGACTCATTCAAGAGAGGGATTAAAGTATTGTCTAACGTTACATCGTGTGGAAGTGTAAATATTTACCGATGTTTCGAAGGATTATAGCGCTTCGCTCTTCAGGGTAAAGCATTCTTTGGGCTCTCAAGCAGTCGTTGGACTGTCAATCAAAACGCACACTTTATATCCAGTAACTTTTTTCTAAAAATCGTGCCGTTTATGAGATAATGTGGATAAATATGGTACAGCCGGACAGATGGCAGTATAATACGGCGCATGCGCTTTGCGTGATTGATAACTAAGGCCACAGACACACACTCAGAGTATTTAATACTTATTGCTTTTCCACGGCGACAATGGTTATGCGAACGCGCATTAATGTTACGTTGTTCTTACATTGCTTGTCTTGTTACTTTATCGTGCGTTTGCAATACGCGTGTACTGTACTGGACTACACAGTCTTCCGCTTTTTTCATACTAAACGGAACTTGCTTGTGTACGGCCTTCATGTGACGCTACAGTCACTTACCGGATGTGATGTGATTTTGATTGTTTTATGTGTGACAATATTCTGCCGCTGTTCCTAACCACAACAATCATATCTGCGATTAGAAATTATGTATATAGGACAGAGGAAAGAACAATTGTCTCCGCTGATGTGTGACAGTCAAGAGTGTGTGAGTGTAACCTCAATTATTGGGCGGTGGCATAATTACATTTAGCGGGTGTGTTGGTAGAATTTAACACGGTTTGGTAACTTTTCATAATATGGAGGTAATTTTGGTGTAGTGGCGTTCAGGAAAAGTAAACTGGGGGAAGTTATTGACGGAAGGTCAGCTGTTGATGTCACATTTGGAAGTACCAAGTTGAAACTTCCAACCACAAAAAATAACTCAGATTTTCGGGATATTATTTTTATATCATAACAAATCTTATGAATAAGAGGACGGAGGCGACGAGCTGCGGACGCAAAAGAATGGAGGCGCCTTTTGAAGGAGGCCAGGGCCCATAGGGCCTGTTGCGCTACACATCGATTACTACTACTACTACTACTACTACTACTACTGTAATTGCTATCTAGACTCCAAACAGCTTCCTACTCCTTGGGTATGGGGATCTTTCCTAGGGGTAAAGCGGCCGGGGCGTGAAGCAAATAACACGTTCCATTTTTCATTGAGGTAAAGTGTGGAACTATACTTCTGCTTCTCCATATGCATTGACGGCGTGCTCAAGAATTTCGAATTATCGTCGTCGTCGTCTTCATAATAATAATAATAATAATAATTCAATTCAATTCAATGGCGTTTATTAACGTGCAGGCTTAACAGCAAAAGTGCCAATTACAAAGCCAGCACAAGAACACAAATACAACACAAAACAGTACAAATACACAAAAACAAAGCACTAAGCAGACAAAACAAAACCAATATTGCGGAAAGTAAGTAACGTAAAAGTACTGGGGCCAAACTCCTATAAAGGGGAAAGACACAGATAAATAATTTAAAAATGTGACAGATTAACGCAGAGTCTGTTATAATAACAAGAAATCATTAATTAAAACAGAACTATATTGAATATACAGCTATCCCTAATAATAATAATAATAATAATAATAATAATAATAATAATAAGCCGAGCCCTCTCACCAAATCACGCTACTAACATTTCGCGCACAGTGGCAACCACATGTACCACTGCTTTATCATTAACAAATTTTGCCTTTTGTCTCACAGTGTATATAGTTTGTGTTTTGTATAAAGGAGCTAACTCTGCATGTGGTATACAGCGGATTGTCCCTTCTGTACAAAATAGGGACGATATTTATTACTATATGATTCTCAGGATAAATACAGATAGTTTTCCTAAACAACCTGAACCAATTCTCTTTATAGTAGAGATGGCTACGTTCTCTGTGAGGTAGGAACTGAACTTTGAAATACAATTCAAGTGAATTTTGTCAGTACACTTACCCTTTTTCCCCTTCCAGTGGCATCCCGCGAATGCTTGTTAGTCACTTTCGTCATCAAAGCAATTTTTAACAGAGGGGACGAAACCTGGGGACCTTCAAACGAAACAATAATTTTTTAGTTACCTTTTTTTGAAGTCGTCGTGTATAAATACTACAGCTGTAGTCTGAGATTCGGTTTGAAATATGACCGTTTCAGGAGTCCTGCGATGACGGTTTTGCGAAGTTTAATTTATATTAATCCAATCCTGTTACGTGCCGATTCTATTTCTGTCTCCGTGTGAAAAAACCACGAATTTAATAAAATGGAAGTAAAGCAGGTAACAGCTGTCATGTGATACATACGTCATCGTGGTTTTGGCGTTCCCATAACATCCGGGACAGATTCTAAATCATCGGGTCAAAGCTCTGCAATGTATCATGTGCAAGGAGGTTCTGATACGTGGACATCTGACAGGCCTGTCAAAATACGCGTTTCGCACAGGGCGCTCCTTTTCAAGAGAAAACCGTATAATAAATCGCTTCTTGTACAAGTCCGAAGGTTGAAGGTGCTATGATTTCGGATGACGTTCGATGTCGTGACGTGGAAAAATGTGTCATGTCTGTCAGAGTAAATCACAGGGTGTTCACGATAAAGTTAAACACACAAGAAGATTCTCAGGAAGTTTTGAAATTACAAAACCCCCTGTTAATTTTCGGGAACATGGTCGTAGTATATGCTATACAAATCTGTCATGGCTGGAAGGAAATTGTACAAAGCGATTATTTTGAAGTGGAAAAGAGTCGCTTTTTGGAAAACTGTTGTTAACGCTCTAGGGCCCAGTGGTTACTTTATGTATCCCGGGTTTAACGTTTAAAAAATTCTACGTTCTGCCCACACAGTGTATTTATGTGTTTTGTGTGGATCTCAGAACAAACAGCGATTATTTCCCTATGCAGCATTAACGGACTGGTTTTTATAACCGAGACGGAGTGTGTTTACTGCGCGGTATGAGCTGAGTGTTTAAATATAATTCTTGTTAATTACTGTATTTGAAGCTTGAGATTATTTTGAAGATTGATATATGTCAGCGTATAACGGTGTGACACTCGATGGAGTAAGTAATAAAATTACATATATTATAAATAAATAAATAAGTGCCGTGAGTATATATATGTATAAACGCCCACTAATATATACAGACGTACATGCATGCCAAGAATGTATGCGTACTGAAAGAGAGGGCGCTAGCACAGGGCCATCTGGTTTTAACGTACAAGAAAACAAATGTACCGCGGAAAAGGAAATGCAAAATAAAATTAAACGAGACAATAATAAGTCTTGCAATTTAAAAACAATATTTTTAATATTGATAAAGGGCCCGTTCTGAAAGTGGATTTGATCCAAAAAGACTTACGTGCAATTGTCATTTTCATTTCACATTTATGGGATAGCCAGTTCGAAACCTGACAAGTGACACACCGTTGTATAGTACACTCCAAAACGCACGTCTGCTTCTTCACATTAATTTCAGAACAGTACCTTGAAATAGGACAAGTCCAGGGGCACAGCTAAGGGGGGCGGGGCGATGTGGTGCTGCCGCGGGCGGCGTAGTGCAAGTGGGGACAAAATGGCCAGATAAATGAATATTTTAAATTAAAAAATTTCGGTAGTATGTGCTCAACAAATTTTAATTCATTGAGCCAAATAAAAGAAAATGAAATAAATTATTGTATTTTTTTTAAGTTCATAATTTTTGTTAGAAGCAGCCATTTTAATTACTCGCCCCAGGTGTCAAAACGCCCTGCCACATCACTGGTCAAGTCTGCTTCGTAAATGTGTTTTTATGACTAATGATCCCGTTGTATAGCATTCAGTGCTGTGCTTATATAACAGGCACGTGCTTCATATTTTAGTTGTGGGGGGCTCTCGAAAGCGTGAACTTTAGAGTTGCGTAACGAAATTTGTTGCTTGCCTGGCAAAATGTTAGCTTCCCGTGAAACACTCTTCTACGTGGAATTACTTGGTTGGTTGGTTGGTTGGTTGGTTAGTTAGTTAGTTAGAAGTTAGAAGTCAGTTAGTTAGCAGTTAGTGAGTGAGTTAGTTAGCTAGTGAGAAGTTAGTTAGTTAGTTAGTTAGAAGTTGGTTGGTTGGTTGGTTAGTTAGTTAGTTAGAAGTTAGTTAGTTAGTTAGTTAGTTAGAAGTTAGTTAGCTAGTTATAAGTTAGTTAGTTAGAAGTTAGTTAGAAGTTAGTCAGTTAGTTAGTTAGTTAGTTAGAAGTTAGTGAGTTAGAAGTTAGTTAGTTAGCTAGTTAGTTATTTAGTTAGAAGCTAGTTAGAAGTTAGTTACTTAGACGTTAGTTAGAAGTTAGTTAGTTAGTTAGTTAATTGGTTAGAAGTTAGTTAGTTAGTTAGTTAGTTAGTTAGTTGGTTGGTTGGTTGGTTGGTTAGTAAGATATGGGGCATAATTTCTTGAAGGAAATCTGTGCGTTACGATAGAAGACGAATCTGACTTGCCGATAAATGGAACTCAAAATAGATCAGTATAGATCCGTCATCTACTGTGCAGAGTGGGTTAGAGTGGGTTGAAATTACAAAATATAATTTTTTCGAAAAGGAAGCGTGATTGATGGAGAAATACAGGGAGAAGTGATTGACACAAAGACGTAAAATAACCCAGTACTTGACCCTCGCTAAAGACGGAAGCAATTTGTGTGCCCCTCGTAATGCGTCCGAATATCGTCATTGTTTGTGTACGTTACGTTGGGTCCGGTTCTGAT
This sequence comes from Coptotermes formosanus, assembly GCA_013340265.1. Lineage (NCBI taxonomy): Eukaryota > Metazoa > Arthropoda > Insecta > Blattodea > Rhinotermitidae > Coptotermes > Coptotermes formosanus. The sequence continues at coordinate 237,480 of BLKM01000333.1, read as the reverse complement.
GCGTCACACTTTTTTTTCTGCGCACGCGCGATGTACGCCTACTTGAGCCGGAACTTCTCTGTGGGTTGCTTTTGTTCGCGAAATCAGGACCCCCTCCCCTCCACCCCTCCCTGCCATAACTGACTCACACACCGGATGCTTTTCACCGCGTCTCGCGAGCCTTATACTCTGAGAAAGAGGGCGTCCAAAATTTGAGACTTCAACTTTGAATGCGGCACAGGATTTCTCTCTGCTCCAGAACTTACAGACTCGCCCACCCAGGCCCACCCAGCCTCGTATGCAGTGGGTACCGCGTTTCCTTCCCGTGAGATAAAGCGGCCGGAGAGTGAATTTGACCACTCATCTCGATCTAGTGCCAAGGTTAAGGATGAATACAGCTGCAGCTCTGTTCTCCATGTAAGCCTTCGAAAAGTGGAAATGATACTTCTGATATTTTTTAGTTTTTTATGCCTTGAATTTCTCTCGGTGGTGCACGTGTCTTAGGGTGACCGAGAAGATGGCGCTGAAGGCCTAAGGGGGGGGGGGGGGGGGGGAGTTAACAGGAGGCTGGAGAGAACTGCTTTGTCAGGGCTCACGGTGTGTACTTCTCGCAGAATACTATTCGGGTGATGAACTCAAGGAGGATGACATGGGAGGGGCATGTGGCACGTATGGAGAAAAGAGAAGTACACACAAAGTTTTGGTGAGGTAAACTGAAGGAAAGAGACCACTTGGAAGAATCTACAGGTGGAATAGACGATACTGTTAACCTTTTAAAGCCTAGCGGTAACTTTACATACGACCAGGTTTAACATTAAAAAATTCTACGTGGTGCCCACATTGCGTTTATGTGTTTTGTACGGATCTCAGAACAAACAGCAACTTTTGCCTTATAAAACATTAGGAGATTGGTTTTTATAACCGAAGTGGAGGGTGTTTATTGCGCGGTACGCACTGAGTCCTTATACAAAACATACGCTTCGTCTTTAAAGGGTTAAAGTAGGTCTTAAATGAAAAGGATGGGAAAACTTCTACTGGATTCATCTGGCTAAGGACAGAGACACGTGGCGGGCCTTCATAAACACAGTAATGAAATTTCGGGTTCCATAAAATTCGGGGAATGTCTTCAGTAGCTAAGGAACGATTCGTTTTCAAGACGGACTTCTGTCACTGAGTTATCTGTTTATTTATTTATTTAGCTAGTTAGAAGTACGTGTGTTTATTCATTTATGTAGTGTTTATTTAAGGGTAATATGATTAATAAAACGGGCCGCGGTGGCGCAGTTGGTTGAGGCACTGCACTACAAACCGGAAGGTCGCGGGTTCGATTCCCGATGGTGTCATTGACATAATCCTTTCAGTTGCACTATGGGGTCTACTCAGCCTCTAACAGAAATGAGTACCAGGAATATTTCCTGGGGGGTAAACGCGGCCGGTGCGTAGGGCTGACAACCTTACCACCTTCAAGTGCCGATTGTCTAGAAATCTGGGAGCCTCAACCTCCTGGAACCCTAAGGGCCTGTCCAGGCCTGTAATGGGATTGCTTTAGCTTTTATGATTAATAAAAAGTAAACTAAAAATGTGTAAGGAAAATGTGTCGAAGCCGAATTTGAGGGACTGTCCCGGGATTTTCAGCAGGGATTGAAGTGACCCACAAACTGCGTCAGGCTACTCGATTTTCCCCGTCAGAGTTTTGGAACGAAACCCTGCACATGTAACTGTCAACTGACTTATGATACGCGTCATAAAACGCGAGCACGACGTGGGTCCAAAGTTTACACTTAATGAAAACTGAACCCGCCATGAAACACCTACAAGTATCTTGCTAACTGCAAGAGGTCGCGGAACATATTGCTGCTTTGGTAAACTCTTCCACGTGTTTGTAAACTAATTTTCATATCACGATGTAAAACTGCAATAACACGTTGACTTCTTTTCGCTGAAAATGAGCGGGTTTACCACAAATCGCGTGCCAAAAACATGTAACATGTATTTTTTGTTATCCTGTAGTTTCATTTCCGCGTCGAATATGTGAAAGTTCCTGTGCGTGCCAATTGTAAAGTCTGAAATAATGACTTTATGTAAATCAGAATAGAATTTTATTCAGTAATAATTGTGATATTGTCACAGGATTCACTTAAATGTGAAAACAACAACAGCAAGATAAATGTACAGAAATCAACTGCGCGCTGTTTCGATTTAAAATTCAGTACGCACACACACATATATATAGGCCTATACATACATACACATACTCATATATAATACATACATACATACATACATACATACATACATACACACACACATACCCATACATACATGCATACATACATACATACATACATACATGCTTGCACACACACACACATACATACATACATACATACATACATACATACACACATACCCATACATACATACATACATACATACATACACACACACACATAATACATACATACATACATACATACATACACACACATACTTACACACACATACATACATACATACATACATACATATATACATACATACACACACATATACATACATACATACATATATACATACATACGTACATACACACACACGTACATAATACATACATACATAATAAATACATACATACATACATACATACATACATACATACATACATACATACATACACACACACACACATAAATACATACATACATACATACGTACATACATACATACATACATACACACACACGTACATAATACATACATAATAAATACATACATACATACACACACACACGTACATAACACATACATACATACATACATACATACATACATACACACACACGTACATAATACATACATAATAAATACATACATACATACATACATACACACACACACGTACATAACACATACATACATACATACATACATACATACATACATACACACACATACGTACGTACCTACATACATACATACACACACGTACATAATACATACATACATAATAAATACATACATATACATACATACATTTACCCACGTACACATACACACATGCAAATCATCTCGATTGTTCCAGGCAATTTCTTGGAGAAAATGAGCTTCTACCCATATCGAACTGGAGACCCCCATAGTATAAAAGAGCAGCGCTAACCATAACAAAAACATTTGTAACGAAGCCTGTAGGTTATCCGACGCTTTTGTCTGTTTTAAGGATGCAGACGACCACGCCGACTCTGTGTGCTTTGTGACTATATAGCATCATGTAACACGCAGCCTATGTTATGTAGTTAAAACCATATGGACGACCCTGGAAACCCACCTTATTAATCCCCCACCCCTCTTATTATAAACACATGCAACTGCTATGAACGAGCACTCATACAGGGTAGGCTGCTGACATGGATAATGCCTTGAGTTCATTTAAACAAGTCAGTTTGTGCTGTAACCCCTCAATTACATCACCGCCTCTCAACACTTTTCCCTAATATGCTCCCTCATCCAGCAAAATACAACCAGCAAGGAGTCTGACATCTGCTTTCACACCGCGTGGGGCTAAAATAGGTTTGGACTTCCAAGGCCAGCTTTCTTAATCGGAGTTGATGGGGTTTTGTTTGAATTTAGGCCTATGCAAAACAATGAATATTGAGAGAACAGATGTATGGAGAAATATTTTAAAGTGGCTTGCAATAAATAAATCCACGAAGCAGAGACTTTGTAAGAAATTCGACAGCCCCTACATCATCATCATCATCATCATCATCATCATCATCATCATCATAATCATCATCATCATCATCACGAGTCAAGAAGTTCAGGACTTCTTGACCTTTGAAGATGGGACCCATAGGTTGTCCCGAAACGTCGTTACACAGTTACCATTCGACGCTGCGTAATATCCCAGAAGAGCGCAGATTTCAAAACAACGTTTATCTCAGCAGAGACAGGTCAAACCAACAAAGAACCTGCCAACATTTATCCGAATGTTTCTCGAATGGGAATTTCACGAGCCCGCAAGAAAATCGAATTTTCCTTTTTCGTGAATAATAACAATTTTATTTGACAGATTTCGACAGTAACTAGTGGTTTAATCTACCTTGACGGTTCTACGTAGCCTGGAAGTCCCCGATTCGACGCTAGATTTAGTTACTGGCACTCTAAGGTCTGCCATATTTACCAGACAATACTATAAGATTGCCGTTGTATTGACAACATCTCGCGGAGCACAGTTAGTTCACTTCAGCTGCAAGATGCGCATGGGAACCGCCGCAGGTCCGCTTTCTTATGCTGTTCACGCGGAATGATAATGACATGGTCCATACGAACAAAGTTATGTTAATTCAGGCGGTGACTGGGTTAACGGTACGGACTAGGGGTAAATAAGGCCTCGTCTACGTGGGCCAAACGGTCCGCCGTTCAGAAACAAGAAACACGCACATACACATATACTACAGAACGTAAATAAGTGTGACATTCTTGTGTGGATCAATACATAGTTATGGTATTGTGCTTATATATGTCTTTATAAATAAATTTTTAGGATTACAAAATCACGAGAGATAGATGAGCAAAGAATGTAAAAAAGCAGCATGGGAGAGATGATAAATGTATACGGAAATTTGGTTGTGGGTCTTCAAGGAAAGATACTATTTGTGAGACCCACGTATAAATTGAAGGGTAATTTTCAGTTGGGTCTTAAAGATATGGTTTATGATGTGGATTGGATTGAATCAGTGCAGGTTTCGTAGAAGGTACGGAATATTGTGGCTAGCCAACGGTATTTCGGTATTAGCTTTTCAAGGAGGAGCTCTCCGCACTTGTGAACGCAGGCATTAACCTTTGTGTTCCATAAAATGCGGAGAATTTCTTGACTAGCCGGGAAAATATTCGCTTTGCAATAATGACTCCACTTTGTGGATTTAGTTAGTTAGTTAGTGAGGTAGTTAGTCTTTACCTCCACAAAGTCTGAGCGAGTTAACACGTGACTGCACGCTGCAGTTAGTTGTTCAGTGTCCGCATACAAACGGCACTATTTAAGTAAAAGAAGGCTCATAAATTCTTCCAGGAAACTTTTGTGTACTCTAGAGAACGTATTCATTTCTTAATAAGACTTACAAACTTGTATTCGTGCCTCTCCCAAATACAATTTATCTGAGGAATGTTAAGAAGGAATTTTTATCATCTTGAATATGGCTCAGCCAACATTCCGGGGCGACGTAGTTATGATCTTAAGCTATGCCTATGTGTTGTATGCAGAAGGAGAGTGTACTTGAGGCGCAAGATTAGACAGTTCTAAGTATATGTAGGAGGGCTGAATGGGGTTAAAAACGCGGCAGCAACTTTATTTTTTTATATTTATGGACTGCTGGAGATGCTTGCTTTGACTAAAGCAACGAATGAACGTACATTATCAGCAAGGAACAAGACGCTTCATCTACAAGGGGCTACAGAAAATTGGTTTCTTTTTCAGGGGCGTTTGAATCCGTACAGAACGCCTGTTAAAATCTGTTTGCCCATCCGTTAGTCCGTCTGTACGCGCGTAAAAACACCAGAACAGCTAAATGGATTTTCATGAAATTTGGTTGCAGAATTTAGGAAAAATTCTCGAGCACTTTCATTCGGGCACATTATAGCGGGCACTTAAGATAAGGAACTGTCCGATATCTGTATGCTTCTGTATTGTACATAGGCGTGCTCATCATCCCGCTCAAAAGACGAATTTTACGTTCCGCCCACTGAGTGCAGTTGTGTGTTTTGTATGGATCTCAGAACAAACAGCGATTATTTCCCCATACAGCATTAACTGATTGGTTTTTATATCCGGGACGGCGTATGTTTACTGCGCGGTGCGGAATGGGTCTTTATTCACGTTAATACTAATTTTTGAAAGGTTTAAATGCAGCTTTTAAGCATCTGTAAAATGCAGCCGATAACCAGAAAAATGTAATTTTTTGTATGCCCAGGGAGAGTGTATGGTGCGGCCCATATCTTCAGCATAGCCACGATATTATCCTAGAAATGTGAAATGTAATCGCTTTTCGTAAGTGGTACCCTGGACAGATTTCAAATTTGGGGTTTTCGAAACATGGCTAACCACTCACTATTATTTTCTGTGAAGGAGAGATAAACGTGATTAGGAAGGAGGAACTGAAGGGTCTGGTACAGGGGCAACTTCTATTTGGGAGAATCACTTAGGTTTGTATAATACCTTGACCGATATTTTTCCTGGTTTTCCTCTATGCGGGCAAATTTGACCATAGTTCCACGAATAAGGCGTGATGGCGTGTTTAGACGCTTTCTCAAAATTGCGAAAGAGACTATTAGGTTCATCATGTCTATCTCTCCGTCTGTCCGTCCGTCCGCCCGCCCGCCCGAATGGAACAACTCGGCTGTCACTGTACGGATCTTCATGGAATTTGATATATGAGTATTTTTCGAAAATTTGTCGAGAAAATTCAAGTTTTATTAAAATCTGACAAGAATAACAGGTACTTTACATGAAGACCTATGTACATTTATGGTAATATCTCGCTGTATTCTTCTCAGAATGAGAAATGTTTTAGATAAAATTTCTAGAGGAAAGCAAAACACATTTTAGTTGAGTGTCTTCTTTTCCGAAAATCGTGCCTTTTATGGGATAATGTGGAAAAATGTTTTAGTGCCGGACAGGCCACAGATGGTAATATAATACAGCGCATGCGCATTGCATGCTGTATAACTAAGGCTACAGACACACACTCAGAATTTGTAGTACTTATTGCTTTTCCACGACAACTCTTAAGCGAATCCGCCTCAGTGTTACGTTGTACGTACATTGCGTGTCTTGATCCAAAACCTTTCCATTTGTTCAAAAACCTTATTGTTAGATGTGGTGACTGAAACAAAGAATTTTCGCAAGCTTGTGGAAATGTCTCATAAACGCAGTAACAGTAATACCTGGTATTATTGGCTTTATAATATATTTTCTTAAACTTGTGTGAATTTCTTTCTTGATTCACCATATCTAACTGTTCAAAGCACGGTTATGTATCATTCAAAAATCTTATTGTTGTTTGTCTCATAGTCTTAGTTGCTGACAGCGACGAGAAGTACAGAAAGAACATAGGATATAGGAAATATATAGGATCAAAGAGAATTACAACTAGAAGAAGAAATAGCATTACTTTAAGAACGTGAAGAAGAGATGTGGAAATAAAAAGAAATAAGCATGTCCATTAATTCTTTAAAGACGAACTGTGTTCGTTTTTATATAAGGATTGAGCGCGTACTGCGCAGTAAACACTCTCCACCTCGGTTATAAAAACCAGTCTCTTAATGTTTTATAAGGCAAAAGTTGCTGTTTGTTCTGAGATCCGTACAAAACACATAAACGCAATGTGGGCACCACGTAGAATTTTTTAATGTTAAACCTGGCGGTACGTAAAGTTACCGCTAGGCTTTAAAAGGTTAATGCAAGCTTGACGTTGAGGAGCCCTGTAAGTCTGAGCTGTTTAATGTAAACGACTGAAGAAGGGAAGGAAGATGAATTAAAGAAATGAAGAACACCGCGGCGCACAGTAACCCTCATCAAGTGACGGCGATAAAATTCAAGCATTAACATTACTATCGTGATGTCAACGGCTGTCAGAAGGCCATTTCATGCTGAATTGTGATACCAGGGGCTGGAATTGAGACCACTTTATGTGTTTTCCTTTTTGTCAGATCATGAAGAATGGGACTGCAATTTGTCAAGAAGACTGTCAAATTAGAATTGCTCGTGACGAAATGTATAGGTAAAAGAAATTGATGTTGCTTTGGGAGGAAGGTAGTTTAAATCGGAGTGATGGGCTACTACTTATCATGTCGGAACATAATTTGTTTTGGTTGTCGTGTAAAGTGACTCCATCTTGTTTCGAGAAGGCTTTGATTTTTACATGTAATTAGTTTTTATTTACTGTAGTTGACACATCTTCCTTGCATGGGAGGGCACCGTAAAGCGTGGGTATAAAATGCGGCCTGCACGGCAAGGTTTACTAGACGGTATGGTCAGTTTCATGGTTATGACAAACGAAAGGTAAATTTATCTCGGTATAAGGCACCGTATTATGGAGACGGGTACTGGAATAGCGTCTAGGCTACAAAGCCTTTTTAAATTTTGATAATATATCCAAAAAGGGTATGGGTTGTGTGATGATAGGTTTCTGGATTTTATCCATCGTCCGAACAATAAAATATTAAAATATTGCTAGCTCTGTCTAAGGGGCCCAACAGAATAGGTGTTCTTCTCTTCGCCCCCTCCATTCGCCTGAGGACGGAAGCAGAGCCAGCTTCCGAAACGGTGTGATTTTAATTTTTTAATATTTTTAATATATAGTGATGGCTCTTTGAGCTGAAACCGGTAGTCTGTATAAGTTTTTAACCTTTTAAAGCCTAGCGGTAATTTTACGTACGACCAGGTTTAACATTAAAAAATTCTACGTGGTGCCCACATTGCGTTTATGTGTTTTGTACGGATCTCAGAACAAACAGCAACTTTTGCCTTATAAAACATTAAGAGACTGTGTTTTATAACAGAAGTGGAGAGTGTTTACAGCGCGGTACGCACTGAGTCCTTATATAAAACAGATACGCTTCGTCTTTAAAGGGTTAAAAAGCAGAGTGTTTGTTGTCATTGCGTGGTTAATAAATCTAAATATACTTTTTTAATTGAGTGTACTTCAGTCTTTAATTTGAGTGTTATCCGCTTTCTAAGCCTCTAGTTACCGCAAATAGCTACACATTCCGATGGTGACCAGAAAGCAGTCACATTTCAGCTTAAGAACAGGCTGTTAACCTAGTGTGAATTATCCAGAGATAGAAAGCGACATTTCTGAAAGTAACAAGAAAATCCAGTTATGAAACCATAACCATATTTCTGTATTATATTTCATTTTCCAATACTTCATGACTGATCAATTATAACACGTGATTTGGTATCCTGAGGGGTGACCAAAATATGCCTTGGAATCATACTGCTCCTACAAGATGCAATTCTTTGCAGTAGCGGACGGATCGTTGTGTGATGTGTGGAACCGGTGTCCATCTGACAGTGTCTTAACGTGACTGGGAAGAAATAAAGGGTGAGAAAGATTCGAAATTAAAAGAGGTGAGAACAGAGTAATAGCTGATTTTTAAATAACAAAAATTTTTAGAACAAGAAAGGTAACCGAGATAGCTCAGTTATTCTAGTGATTAAAATAATGGATTGGACGACAGAGGAATCCGGTTTCAAATCCCGGCGGGAGTTAGAGAATGTTATCTTCATTGCATACAATCAAGGGCTGAGGTACACCCAACATCCTTTCCAGTAGACAGTGGGAATTCTTTCACCGGGTTAAAGAGGCCAGGACGTGAAAGTTACCACTTATCTCTATCTGCTGCCAAGGTTAAGAAATCGTGCAGACATGCGTCCTTTCTCAAACGTCTTCATGCGTGTTACTTGATTAACCTTTTAAAGCCTACTAGTTACTTGACGCAACACATTTATCCCTTTAAAGACGAAACGTATCTGTTTTATACAAGGACTCAGTGCGTACCGCGCTGTAAACACTCTCCACTTCGGTTATGAAAAACAATCTCTTAATGTTTTATAAGGCAAAAGCTGCTGTTTGTTCTGAGATCCGTACAAAACACATAAACGCAATGTGGGCACCACGTAGAATTTTTTAATGTTAAAACTGGTGGTATGTAAAGTTACCGCTAGGCTTTTAAAGGTTAACAGTAAAAAATCCTGCATTCTGCTCACACCGTATTTATGTGTTCTGTATTTATCTCAGAACGAACAACGACTTTTGCCCTATATAACATAAACTGATTGCTTTTTATAACCGTGATGAGAAGTGTTTACTGCGCGGTACGAACTTGGTCTTTAAATAAAACAATTTACGCTTCGTCTTTAAAAGGTTAAACAAAGATATTCTTATATTCAGGATAGAATGGAATAGTATTTATAAAAGAGGTAAATAATTTTTGGCATTGAAGAGTTTAAATATATCTGAATGGCACAGGGCCCTACAGGGCATAGCGTTGCGTTGTTCAGGTATTGTGTTGGTACGTGTCAATGCAGTGACAGGAAGTGCCTCGCTGTCGTGATGTCGATGCACAAGGCAGACAGCGAGGGGACTTTCAGTACAGCTGTCCATCTTATTTTGCACGTGCGCGGGCGTAGATGCCACCCGGGTTCAGTGTCATTCACCTGGACATTGCACAGCAAATCTGATCCTGTACGTGTGAAGATGGCCGTCCTGCAGGAATCGGAGTCAGATTTTGAAATGCTGTAACTCTGTTAGCAAATAGCCGTATTTTGTGGCGTGAAGCCTTGTGGTCTGGTAGAAACCTCTACCAGCTTGCCTGATTAACCCTCTAAAGATGAAACGTATCTGTTTTATATAAGGACCCAGGGCGTACCGCGCAGTAAACACTCTCCACCTCGGTTGTACAAACCAGTCTCTTAATGTTTTATAAGGCAAAACTTGATGATAATTCTGAGATTCATACAAAACACATAAACGCAATGTGGGCACCACGTAGAATTTTTTAATGTTAAACCGGGTGTTACTTAAAGTAACCGCTAGGTTTTAAAAGGTTAATCTGCTGTATTGACTTGTATTCAGAAGGAACCGGTTTTGAATTTCAATCAGAGCATGGACTGTCGTGACCGAAATTTTTCGCGTTTATAATGCAGTCCTCCACATGTACCGGAATATCGCCTCGATTAAACCACGACCACTTCCTTCAGAATCCATTTCATTTGATCATTTACGAATTATCCTACCGTTAGAAGGTGCAGGGTTGTGACAATTCCGTTCATCTTGAATATGATGCTGCGTCACTTGATAGCAGGTCTGAAAGCGGTACCCTCATCTTCAAGCATCAATACGTGTTAAGACCTATCGACCATAAATCCAATTATCCTTTGACGCAGCGTCATATCCCGTAAGAACGGAATCCTCAACTACACCGCTGTGAAAATCTCAAAACTACGGTTTTTTCTTTATATAACGCTGCGTAAATCCGGTGTAGGCCCTGAACTAGTCTAGGCGGAGTCGCTTTTACAAGCACTTCCGCAGCGTCATAATCTGAAAACTCCATATATCACCTGAGACACTGATATCTTCGAACGTACACAACTAGATATAAATAAGTAATCAGCGATTATTAAAGTCACTGGATGTGATAAACGATTTTTACGTTATGGGTTACTGTGTGTGATAATGTCGTGTTACATTAGAAACAGTGCTGTGGAGAGTGTTGCGTATGCAGTTTTTTTCTGAAGAACAGAAAGGTGTCTGCTCCCAGTCATATGGATTTATTGTTTTGGCACCTCATGCTGACTTTTCTCGTGTTCCGCAATGGAAAAAACTCCAAGAGTGCACGCTGGCCAGTAACCTGACCTCGCGATCAGAGGTGACACCTAGGTGATCGGGATTTGAATTAACTTTTCACATATTTTACGTTTATTGTAATGACAAAGTGTCTTAAAGCGCACATGCAGATTTTGTGTAGAGGGAACCATGTGTTTGAATCTCTGCCAGAATATTTGTGAGTATCTTTTGTGTTTCGTTTTATGACGCTGCTTCCGACTCAGACTATATAGCTTCGAATGGGGAAAACATTTTTTATGGAAATAAAATTGGTTTACATTACATAATTTATCCAGTGGTCTGTCTAGAAATCTGCCCATATACCGTCCTAACACTTTTGACTTTCAGGTTCGTCATTTCTTTGTCAAACCTTTTCTCAGACACCAAATTTGTCGGACGGAATGTGTCATTGCCTGAGTCAGATATATCCAGCTTGTTTCTTCACAGTGTCGTATCAAATATGCAGGCGGGGTTGCGCATGCCAACGACATTTTTGCTCTGCCAGATTGGTAAGTTACCCGTCTTGCATCTCCAGACTATAAAACATATTCCGGAAGTAGGCTGCACCTTGCTGCACATCCGGTTGCACAGACAGTAATTAGATCGAGGGACACCCTGTTGATTGATCAGTTATTTTAACTCTTTCCATTCTGGTGTATAATTAACCCTTTAAAGACGAATCTTATCTGTTTTATATAAGAACTCCGTGCGTACCGCGCTGTAAACACCCTCCACTTCGGTTATAAAAACCAGTCTCTTAATGTTTTATAAGACAAAAGTTGCTGTTTGTTCTGAGATCCGTACAGAACACATAAACGCAATGTGAGCACCACGTCGAATTTTTTAATATTAAACCTGGTGGTACGTAAAGTTACCGCTAGGCCTTAAAAGGTTAAAGAACTCTTGTTTGTTGTTAGTAAATTACCACTGTAGACGTAAAGTTATCGTTTTGGTTAATTAAACATCACTTTGCGAAGGCTTGTATCTCACCTACCAGCACACCCGACAGATGAACTTTTGCACTTAACTGTATTCGCTTCGTATTAGAGCTGTCAACAAGTTGGAGGCCGTTACGTTAAGCGAACGCAAACCCCGAAAATAAATTGAATGTGTACGTTGTTAAGGGACGCTTTAAAGTTCTGTCCGAACTAATGCAGTATAAACAGTACCACATAAAATACTGCGTCCAAAACATAATTACATTTGCGTAAGCTGTCGGCACCCGGTATATAATTATTTGGGGGTGCTTCAATAAAGTAAAAGCCCGTATGAGACTGCGGCCTTCCCTAATGTAGGAATACTCGATAGGTAGAAGTTGTATAAATATGGGTGGGTCGAGTGGAATTGAGCTAGGCTTTGAGGAGACCTGGCACCTGCGTTTAGTTTAATTGAAGGTCTGTCTTATAAGCAGACGTGACACTCCATAATTCACTGACACATCTCCAGAACAAGATAAACAGTGACACAAATTCTAAAAGGTTTTGACGATGGGGTAAAATATTGTTGTGTGGTGATGGTTTTATGGACTTTATCCATCGTGCGGAGACTATAAAATGTTAAGAAATTAAAATCGCAACGTTTCGGAAGCTGGTTCTGCTTCCGTCTTCAGGTGAATGGTGGGGGAGAAGAGAAGAACACCTGTAGCCAGCTTCCGAAACGTCGTGATTTTAATTTTTAATTTTTTAATATTTTACTCTTCGGACGATGGATAAAGTCCATAAAACCATCACCACACAAAAAACAGTGCCATGTCTGCAACCCGCAGGATTATGAGGCATCATTGCGTCCGTTGGATTTCTGTGTAAATAAAGGCCCTCGGCTTGTGGAGGGGGGGGGGCGGTGTTAGTTTTCAAAGAGGGTCTACACGAAAGAACTGATTATTTTAATATTTGAGCTTCTTGAAAGATCGTTTATCCTGATGTTTGTAAAACCATCCCTATGCAGGCCTGAACAGGTCCCTAGGTTTCCAGCAGGTTGAGGCTCCCAGGCTTCCAGACACTCGGCTCTTGAAAGTGGTAAATTTGTCATTCCTACGCACCTGTGTCCTGATGTTTGTACGCATGCGTAATATAATGCTGGGAGTTTGATGTCCCATCATTAGTTGTAAATATGGCCTCCTGCATTGCAGAAAAGAGGGAATGTATTGTGAAAACACTTTGTAAGTGTGAAAGCATTGTGCAAATGAAAATCGGTTACTGATTGCATTCTAAGGAGCGTTTGCCTCTAACCTTTGTCATGTCTGTTTGTCCGTCTGTCCGCATTATCAGCTCGTCTCCTATTGGAAGGATTTACGTCACATTTTATACTGTAGAATGTCGTTACAATCTATCGGTAAAGTACAGATTTGGTTAAAATCAGACAAAAGTATCGGGCACTTTACATGAAAACCTAAGTGTAGTTTATCGGGTCCTGCGTCATTAAATCGCCATAAAATTGCTGTCGTCATGTGAAATAATATCAGGCTGTTAGCATAGCCAAGGAGGTACAAACATTATGCGAACGCGATGCAACTTTATGTTGCAGTACATTATGTACTATCTTTTTAATAATGTTGTCGGTAGTATTGAATTTTTTGAAACATATTTCGTCCTTTCTGGAGTTGCTTCATGCTTGTACAAAAACGGACGGACAGACAGATCGAATGTAATAGCTGCTCCGCTAGTATATCTACACGTGTCTAAACGGTGGACGGAGACCAATTTCATAGGAATGCTGATGAGGTTATAGAATTATTTTAACCCGTCTTAATCTTCGGTAGCCCACGTACGATAACCTAGAGTACAGGCTATAAATTATATACTACGTACCAAGGTGTTTCCTGCCTCCACACGTGTTACTTGGGGCTTCATCACCAAAAATGTTAAACACCAAGTTACAGTCTAAAGGGAATTCTAATTAGGCACGCCTCTTATTATTTATATGTACACAAAAACGTATCGTATTACTCTCATCATAGCACCATTTTTACGTTTTCTGTCTCCCTGTATTGGCAGATTGGCTTGTTTTATTCTGGCGTAAGACTGAATATTATAATGTGGCGTGTAAATTCTACGGGTTGTTATCGGCTCTGGCACTGTAATCTATGCATAATGTAAACGTATCCGTCTGAAAGGATTTCTTTTCCCTCTCGGGCAAGTAAGAGCCCGTAATTAACGTTTTAAGGCCTAGCGGTAACTTTACGTACCACCAGGCTTAACATTAACAAATTCTGCGCGGTGCCCACATTGCGTTTATGTGTTTTGTACGGATCTCAGAACAAACAGCAACTTTTGCCTTATAAAACATTAAGAGACTGGTTTTTATAACCGAAGTGTAGAGTGTTTACAGCGCGGTACGCACTGAGTCCTTATATAAAACAGATAGTTCCGTCTTTAAGGGTTTAATATTCCCTTCGGCATAAAATGTCTAAAGAAAAGCCATGCCCTCATAAATACTCCTCGTAATTCACTTGATATTCCAACCAGCACTTTCCCAACTAACAGCACCAGTTACGTATGCTTTATTTTAACTTGGGAAAGTTGCTTCCCGCGTTTAGCAGCAATCTGTAATGTTCTGTAGTTTTACAATTTTTAATCTTTATGTGTGCCATCCGCGCGGTCTAAGGCGTGGGTCTGCGGCCGAGAGCTTGCTGGGATCGTGGGTTCGAATCCCACCGGGGGACATGGATGTTTGTCTCTTGTACAGTGTTTGTGTTAGGTAGAAGTCTCTGCGACGGGCCGATCTCTCGTCCAGAGGAGTCCTACCGACTGTGTGTGTGTGTGTGCTTGAGTGTGATCAAGTGAAAACACAAAAACCCTCGACACGTCCTGTGAACAAGTAGGTGAAAGAGGGAAGGACTAAGAAAGAATGTGTGCCAGCCTGTTGTGCTTAAAATCAGATTATAGTAACAATATTAATAATAGCCTTGCAGCACAACTTCGTTAAATAGGCCCTTGTTTAGACATTGTTTGTTAAAATATAAATTAGCATTGCACATGAGGAGCTTGTACTTTAGATTCTTGTAATTATTCGAGGAGTAATTTTGACTTCTGTTCATAATCTTCATGTTGTGCTGCACAGCTAACTAACTAACTAACTAACTAACTAACTAACTAACTAACTAACTAACTAACTAACTAACTAACTAACTAACTAACTAACTAACTAACTAACTAACTAACTAACTAACCAACCAACTAACTAACTAACTAACTAACTAACCAACCAACTAACTAACTAACTAACTAACTAACTACGTGGAGCAGAGGCCTTCTTGAGGAGGTAACAGTTTTTCAGCCAGTCAAGAAATTCCCCACATTTTATGGAATCCGGAGGTTCATTACCGCATTCACAAGAGCCCGCCACCTGTCCCTATCCTGAGTGAACTCAATCCAGTCCATGCCCCATCCCACTTGTTGAAGATCCACTTTAATATTATCCTCCCATCTACGCCTGGGTCTCCCAAGTGGTCGCCTTTGTGCTGAACGGCTATTATTATTATTATTATTATTATTATTATTATTATTAATTTATAATTTTCACTCGATACGTTTAACACAACTATGTCTTGATCCTGTATAGGGCTGCTAGAATTATCTGTTCTTCGCCCCTGATACGGTTACTGTCATCAGTGTCACAAGTTGCATTTGGTAAAAATTTGAAGAAGGGAATAAGGCTAAAATTAAAAGAAATAAAGTAGACCTGTGGTATAAACCACTGAAGTTAGGCATGTTAAATTGGGCAAGGGGTTCTGTCGTAATCATATGTACATTCTTTGGAAGAAATATTGTTTGCACATCAGAAGTTACAAACATAGTAATGGCTAAAATATTTGAGATTTTATCCGAAAAATTTTGAGAACAGTCTCTGTATTTTGGCACGCATGGGGAGAACTCATACGTGGCTGCGGTGGGGAAACCAGAAGAGAATAGACTACTTGCAAGTCCGAAGCGTACATCGAAGGAAAATATTAAAATGGATTTTAAAATCTGTGGGATCGGATGGGATGGTGTTTTGGATTAATTTTGCTTAGGATAAGTACAAGTGGAAGTTCGTGTTGAGCACGGTAATAAATATTCTGGTTCCAAAAAATGTGATAAAATTCTTGACTGATATATAGATATTTATTAGTTGAGTCATTGTAATACATGTGTTGCTGCGCGTGCTAACACCAGGTTTTCAGCAGTGCGCAGCCCGTTCAATCTTTCTTACAAAACGTACTGCTAACCTACATATTGCACGCTACTTCCACCCCAGCTTCTGGTTGTTTTGTGTTGTGCTCACACTTACACGTGACTTTGTACAGAAATGTACCTAGCTGTAATTTTTGACTGAGAAACTATTTGCTTCTGAAGAAGGACCGTGCTTCATGAAGTTTGTTAGCTTTCCTATTTGTGCGTCAAGACAGAGTCAAATTTATGTTACTCAGTCTGGATTATATGGAAGTTGTGTCCTGATTAGACGTTCACTATATACTGATATAAATTGTTTGGGCACGTCTGGTGTGTTCCATGGCAGTAATCCTATCGCAGCGTCGTGTGAAAGGCCAATGTGAGTAGGCCTAGAGCTAATGTAGCAATAGGATTTTGTATTTATGGAACGTCATTTTGTAAGAAGTCTGGTTTGGGGCTCTTCATAACACCAGACACGCGTTTTCAGAAGTTACGAGCAAATTACAGTAGTTTAAACTTTGAAAATAATTCCGCAACTTGGCTAGAAGTTAAGACAGCTTGAAGTTTCTAAGTGTCTTGTTAACTACAGCTTCTGAGTAACTTGTTAGTTACTACAGAGCGGGGGTGGCGCATTTGCGGCTAAGCTACGGGCAGAAAGGGCCGGGGTTCGAATCTCGGTAAGGGGAAAGGAATTTTTTCTTTCCCTGCTTGATATTCAATGGTTATTTCCCAGGGGTAAAGTGGCCAGGGCGTGAAGTTAACTGCGCACCTCCATTTAGTGCCGAGGTTAAGAATGAGTGTAGTTAATAACTCTACCCCCCTAATGGGCCAAGACCCCCTCATTATCGAAGCTTCACGATCACATTCAGACACACCACACTCAGTAGGACTCCTCTGGACGAGTGATCAGCCCGAAGCAGAGACCTCTACCTGACAATAACAACACTCGCAAGAGACAGATATCCCTCCTACTGGCGGGATTCGAACCCACATTGCAAGCAAGCCAGCGGCCAGAGGCCGACGCCTTAGACAGTGAGGTCACTCGGAGCGGCGCTCGATACAAGTAGCAGATCCATTTCCGAAACTTTGCCCCAACTGGAATCCCTCTGATGAAGCTGTGGAGTTATGACAGCCGTATGTTATTCCATTTCAGCTGTCAGTGTGAATTGTGGGAATAGCTGCACCAAGTGGCTGCACAGCTGTTCCTACAGTTCATGTGTGTGTGTGTGTGTGTGTGTGTTACAAAGTGTTTCTCTCAAGCATTACATAATGCCTGTGTCTTTCGGCAATGTCTTAAAGTTACGGGATTTAATGATTTTTTTTCTGTACTTTGCCTTTAATCATAAAGTATAATACAGTAAAGGTAAAGTTGCTCCTGTGCTTAACCTTTCATGTATGTGGGAAATGAGAAATATATGCAAGGTTTTGGTAGGGAAACCTGAAAGAAAGAGACCACTAGGGTTACCTAGGCTTAGGTGGGAGAATATTATAGTGGATCTTAAATCGATTTCGGGGGGGGGCGGCGGGGGCGGTTGTGGAATGGATTGATGTTGTTCAGGATAGGAACAAGTTTCTGGCTCTTGTGAATGCGGTAATGAACCTACGGTTTAGATTTAATTGTGGGGAATTTCTTGAGTAGCTGAGCAGGTTTTGGGCTTTCAAGAAGGATTCTGCTTCATAGAGTTTGTTCGTGCTTAGCCTTTGAAGACTACATTGAATCTACGTTATATATAAAGAATAAGTTACTACTTCGGAGAAAACACAGTGACTTTCCATTATAAATTCCAAACAGGTAATTCTGTTTAGGGAAATAACGGCTACGTATTGCAAAATTCGCGTGAGACATTTGCGGGTATACTGTGTTGACAAACGTACGTATATTTAATTAGCACGGGAGTTTAAATCTTTAATTTAGCACCATTCCATGATCAGGGCCGGTTAAAACGTGTGTGGATTCATTGTAAAAATCGATTTTGCAGCCCTAGCGAGGCACAGTTCTGATTTAAAATGCAGGCACAGCAATTTCAGAATTTACATAAAGAACAAGTATATTAACCTGTCCCCCCTGTCTATGCCATGAAGGTAAATTGTGTGCGTGAAGGTATAGCTCCACTCATTCTTAACCTCAGCACTAGAGCTGATTGGATACCTTCACGCCTCCGCCGCTTTGACCCCCGGGGAATGTACCCCGGGATCCATTGGGTGGCAGACTGGGTGGGCCCATGAAGCGGTCTGGATGCCTGGAAGAGAATTTGCATACAAATTATATTTGATCCAAAATCTGAAATAAAATTAGCCCTATCACCCCCTCCTCGATGGATGGGGCCCTGGGCAGCCGCAAAAATTGCGACAGATTTAAATTTCATGAAAGAATATGAACGAGTGGAGTTGTAGTTCCGTATGGTATTAAACTCGGCACTAGATAAAAGTGAGTGGGTAGTTTCATGTTCCGTTGGTTTTAACCCCTGGGAAATAACGCGGCACCTTAGCGTCTGGATGGAGGCTGATGCATATGTGTGTACACGTAGCCACAGGCAAAGGCTGAACCACTTAAAAGCTGCTGGCTTTCGTGCAGCTGAACAAGCAAAGGTTACGTCATAACTTGTGTGCATCAAATGCTAAGCAGCTTTGGTCTCATTGACGCGCACACATACACACACACACACACACACATACACACACACACATACACACACACACACACACACATTAATTTACTTATGTTAAATGTCAACACTTGCCGAATGAACCTTGAATACTGCGTTGCGCCGTATTACGACATCCTTTAACCCTTTAAAGACGAAGCGTATCTGTTTTATATAAGGACTCAGCGCGTACCGCGCTGTAAACACTCTCCACTTCGGTTATAAAAACCAGTCTCTTAATGTTTTATAAGGCAAAAGTTGCTGTTTGTTCTGAGATCCGTACAAAACACATAAACGCAATGTGGGCATCACGTAGAATTTTTTAATGTTAAACCTGGTGGTATGTAAAGTTACCGCTAGGCTTTAAAAGGTTAATGTAATCTATTTAACGATGCAGTCAGTAGCTTAGGTTATGTAGTGACAAATCCTACGATTGTTAATGTGTAATGAATTAGAATTGATGTTCGAAACAGCGGTCACAGCGTAGTCTGAAGTGATCTAGCGCCCAGTGATTTCGATCTCTTTAGACCCCTTAAGAAACAACTGGCCGGCAAGCGATTTGCAGCAAACGCCGACGTGAAGCAAGCTGTCACCTCTTCTGTACACACACTTGACACAGATTTCTTCTAAGCTGGAGTAGATGCCTTGGTGTCACGATGAGACAAATGCTTGTATGTCAGTAATGATTACTTTGACGTCTGGTGTGTACCATCTGCTAGCCATGTGCCATATTTGCATGGAAGTCACAATGGGGTTCTCGGATTCATAGTGTTTGTTATCTTATTTTTGAAAATCTTTTGTATATAGGTTTTTATTTACTGAAAAACACAATTATGTGTATGTGGCCCACAGCTGAAACAGAGTGTATACCCCTGTAAGATGATATAGTGCTCGGCCACCCAGAGGGATTCACACAGACTAAATAATGAGCCGGTAACCAAAAAATGGGGCAATGGTTTATGAAGCGTTTTTATAAATGTTCTGGCATAACACGGTTCTAATTTGAGCTTGGCTGCAGACAGAGGTCAATATTTCGTCGGCCGCAATTGGCTTCTCATTAATATACCGACAGAAATTAACAGTATTTATTGGACGTTTTTAAGTGAGAAACTTCTTCTCATTAATCACGCTGTCTTAAGCAAAGACCCAGAACAGTTGTAACGTTTCGTACAAAAATTTATTAAATTAACCCTTTAAAGACGAAGCATATATGTTTTATATAAGGACTCAGTGCGTACCGCGCTGTAAACACTCTCCACTTCGGTTATAAAAACCAGTCTCTTAATGTTTTATAAGGCAAAAGTTGCTGTTTGTTCTGAGATCCGTACAAAACACATAAACGCAATGTGGGCACCACGTAGAATTTTTTAATGTTAAACCTGGTCGTACGTAAAGTTACCGCTAGGCTTTAAAAGGTTAAATTTTTGCCTCCTTACGTACGTCTTGACAGATCCTCAATTCTATAATAGCAGAAACAGGACTATGATGCCTCCGACTTCAGGATTCGCTTTGTCCAGTTCATAACATGTCTGGGAAACCAACTGTACTGCGTGACGCGTTCTTTCCTTCAGGCAGATACTTGAATAGTACCTTGGTCACGGCAGTGCGCTATAAGCCGGAAGGTCGCGGGTTCGATTCCCGTTAGTGTCATTGGAATTCTTCATTGACATAATCCTTCCGGCTGCACTATGACACTGGGGTCGACTCAGCCTCTACCAGAAACGAGTACCAGGAATATTTCCTGGGGGGGGGGGGGGGGGTAAAGGCGGCCGGTGTGTAGGGCTGACAACATTGCCATCCTCATGTGACGATTGTCTAGAAATCTAGGAGCCTCAACCTCCTGCAACCCTCAGGGCCTGTCCAGGCCTTACAGGGATTGCTTTACCTTTACTTGGATAATACCTGAAAATAGGCCACGACTCGTCTCCATTCTTTCAGCTTCACAGAGGACGATTGTACTGTCATGTCACCCTATTCTAAACGTCTGCAGCTGAAGGAAAATCCTTAAATAATGCAAATCCGTCCGCAGTAACTAATTCCGGGACCAGTGTTATTCTTGACAAGCTTGTAGTCAGTAACCTAGTCAACAAAGTACCTCTTTTTCGGGAGAACCCAAAATTTTATTATCGTTTCCGCTATATTCTGAACCACATTAATGCCTTCCAATCCTCGTACCTTATTTCTGTGTCATTAGCTTTAATATTATCCTTTAACCTTCGCCTCAGTCTCCAAAATTGTATCTTCCATCTAGGTTTCCCAACAAAAATTGTCTACGCTTTTGTGATTTCACCTTCGCGTCATAATTGATAAACATAACAATAACGTGTTACAGCACAGGTAAAGGAAAACGGACTTTGTCTTATGAACTCACAAGCAAAGTCGTTCATCATCACGTAATAAAAGCGTGTAGAAGGAGTAGAGTTATTGCTCCACTCTTTCTTAACATCGGCAACAAATAGAGCTGTGTGGTCAGCTTCACACCCTGACCGCTTTACGCCCAGAGCAAGAACCACCCCGTACAGATTTAGGAGTATAGGGGAATGAATTTTTAAGCACCCAGTCTTGAATGGTTTCGAATCCATGCTGTGAAAGAAGCGTTCGACGTTTAAGGAACAAAGTTGCCTGTCTTTCCTTTCCGTTGAGAAATTGTTTTGCCCTAAAGGTTCACCACAGTTTATAACTCTGTAGATAAGAAAGCAAGCTCTTACCAAAACCTTCAGTCGCAGTCTTGTATTGACGGTGTGTTTTTAGGTTACAAGAAATGTTTGGACGCCGTTGTATGTTGCTTGCTGAGCGCGGATAGCCTCAGTCTCTTTGCTCCATAGTGGACGTAAAAAGGAAGAACAAGGTGACCACTGTCAGATTTAAGGTTCTCCCAGCGGTGACTATAATGATTACAATATTCTTGGAATATGACGCCGTGTAGTCTGGTAGAATTGTACTGACGTTTCAGAGAAACCTACTGCCTCCATCAGCAGGTTTCTCTGAAACGTCATTAAAATTCTACCGGACTGCACGGCGTCACATATCAGATGACAATCCTTCTCAAAGTGGTTACTATTAGACAACAAGGTGTCGTCTGTCAGTTTATTATCTAGCTGTAAATAAGACTTTAGTCACAGAAATAAGCACTGACACGTGAGAAATTTAATATCGATAGTATTAAGTGATGTGTAAATTTGTCGTCTTATCGTGGCCCTTGCCTCTTTCACCTACTCACAGTAGGTGTCGAGGTTGTTTTAATTTTCACTTAAAGATCACACTCAGACACACCACACTCTGTAGGACTCCTCTGGACGAGTGATCAGCCCGACGCAGAGACCTGTACCTGGCAACACACAACACTCAAAAGAGACAGACATCCATGCCCGCCGGTGGGATTCGAACCCGCAATCCCAACAACCAAGAGGCCGCAGACCCACGCCTTAGACCGCGCGGCCACTGGGATCGGCCAAATAAAATAGTAGATATCAAATTTTGGTGTGAAATTGTAAGAGATGCGGTAAAAAAATAAGCAGAAGTGGCCGAGGGTAAAGCGAAAGACGAAGACCTGTGGAACATGGGAAGAGGTCTTAAGTTCGGTATAGGCAATAATTTACCTCCTCCACAAAGCTAAACAGACAAGTTTGTTTAACCTTTTAAAGCCTAGCGGTAACTTTGCATACCACCAGGTTTAGCAGTCAAAAATTCTACATGGTTTTCTCATTGCTTTTATGTCTCGTACGGATTTCAAAATAATCAGAATTTTTTGCCTTATACGCCATTAACAGAGTGTTTTTATAACGGAAGTGGAGAGTGTTTACAGGGCGGTACGCACTGAGTCCTTATTTAAAGCAGATACGCTTCGTCTTTAAAGGGTTAACTAAGTGTAAAAAACACATTTGTATTTATAAACAGGGTAATTAGCAATCAATTGCACCAATATTTGATTTACAACAGTACTCCTACATGTTTTGGCTACCGTCCGTAGCCATCATTAGAGACCCATAATTTACCAAGTCATACAGCGTCGTGCTATGGCTTGTCGATTGTAAATGGTAGCTTATAACTTTAATCCTTTAAAGACGAAGCGTATCTGTTTTATGTAAGGACCCAGTGCATACCGCGTTGTAAACACTCTCCACATCGGTTATAAAAACCAGTCTCTTAATATTTTATAAGGCAAAAGTCGCTGTTTGTTCTGAGATCCGTACAAAACACATAAACGCAATGTGGGCACCACGTAGAATTTTTTAATGTTAAACCTGGTAGTACGTAAAGTTACCGCTAGGCTTTAAAAGGTTAAGTAAATGTACTCTTATGTAAGAATGTACAGTATTTTATTAAAATTATGTTAAATTATTATTACACAAAGAGAGCATTAAAAGTTTTAAAAATGCTGCCTCCAAATACCTTGAATGGACTGATCGTCTTCGGGTTTTAATGGCGGGAAATGAGATATGTTAGCACACCGTATATTCTGCATGAACGACCGTACCGTACTTTTGTATTTTTATCTCTTGATTATTTCTAGGTGAAGCTGTCGTTCATCTCTTTCTGATCCGAGGTTTAGAACAGTCGGAGCTATTCCTCCACGCTTGCATGGAGTTCTGCTTATTCACAGGTATGGCTTCTTCTTGGTGGTACGGACCCGTTTTAAAGTCACACTAATTTTGTAGTCACCCCCACCCCCTTTCCCACATTATCTCATCTCGCGAACCCCTGAGCTACAACACAAGGTAAAAGCATCTCGATGTTTCGAAGTGTCCTGAATAGGCAATTAGGATTTGATAATATGCTGCCTACTAAGGGCTATTTCATGCTGGGAGGTTGGTATTGAGTGTGGAGAAATGGTGAAATAGTGATTGGGAGGGTAAAACCGATAACGTCGAGGCTGCACAGTGAAAAGTCAGCGTCTAACCACCTTATTTGTGGCACGACCATCTATTAAATTACATATTAACATTTCACCCCTCCCCCTGTCAGTGGCACAACGGCCCCTAGTGGGCCAGGGCCTCCTCAGTATCGAGACTTCAAGATCGCACTCAGACGCACCACACTCGGTGGAACTGCTCTGTAATAGTGATCACCCGGACACAGAGACTTCTACCTAACAATAAACAACACTCACAAGGGACAGACATCCGTGTCCTAGCCGGCATTCAAACCCGCATTCCCAGCAAGCAAGCGGCCGCAGAACCACGCCTTAGACCGCGCGGCCACTGGCATTGACATATTACCATTTTATATGACCAAAATTTGGTAATTATTTGTAATCAATTAATTAAAACCTACCTATAACGGAACTGCAAAGGACCAAGTTTTTCCGTTGTGGGCAGGTTCCTTTTAATACAATACTTGAAAATTTGGGTTCCTGTGACTCCAGGTCTTCGGTACTCGAAAATCTTTCCCCTAAAGACAGGTTTCCGTTATTCTGAGGTTCCGTTTAAGACAAGATTTATAGTAATATATGGTATTCTGTCTTATATAAGGGAATCCACAGCGTCACATCCCAGAAGACGGTAATGTTATTGGTTGTAAGACATGCAGAAAGAGTATATTCCACTTGGATACGCTAAGTATATAACTGGAATCCGGAGACAAGTGAAGGTTAACTGTGTCAATTCGTGTCGAAGAGCACGCAGTATCGCTTAAACTCCAAGCGTCTATTAGGGCGGAATTCCCGGAATTATCTGAAGGATCTACTCATGAATGAAGACGAAAGGTTCCAACATGACTTGCGTCTTAATTGTACGGGCGCCTACTCTTTAGCCCTCAATATTATGGTTCATATGTTCATACGGGCGCCTACTTTTTAGCCCTCAATATTATGGTTCATATGTTCATACGGGCGCCTACTCTTTAGCCCTCAATATTATGGTTCATATGTTCATACGGGCGCCTACTCTTTAGCCCTCAGTATTATGGTTCATATGTTCATCAAAATTTTTAATCTTTCTTCTCTCTTTAGGGAAGACCATGCCTTCAAGCGCTGTTCTGCATACCAAGATGTGTTTCATATAGTCACGTAACAGCTTTTGATTAGTCTATAACTAAGCTTAAATCCGTTCGGCTATGGCGTGACACGAAATTTAGGTTACCGCATATCTGACGCTACAGACGAGGTGACGCATAAAGTGATGTCGTTATAACCGGGTCTGACTGTATTTACTTGGATGACCTACGAGTAGGTGGGAGGATAATATTAAGATTGATCTCCAAGAAGTTAGGTAGGGGACATTATCTGGATTGATCTGGCTCAGCATACGGACAGGCGGCGGGCTGTTGTGAATGCGGTAATGAGCCTTGGATTCCATAAAATACGGGGAATTTCTTGACTAGCTGAGGAACTGCTTTTCAGGAAGGACTGTGCTCATTTAATTTAGTTATATTTGCTGCACGCCACTGATCTGGATATTTGTTGCACGCCACTGATCTGGATATTTGCTGCACGCCACTGATCTTGATATTTGCTGCACCCCACTGATCTTGATATTCGCTGCACGCTACTGATCTTGATGTTTGCTGCTCACCACTGATCTTAATATTTGCTGCACGCCACTGATCTTGATGTTCTCTGCACGCCACTGATCTTGATGTTTGCTGCTCACCACTGATCTTGATATTTTCTGGACGCCACTGATCTTGACCCAGCAAATCCAATGGCACGGAATGTAATGTTCTTGAATGACTGAAATAAGAGTACAGGGCCCCGTAATTTGATAGAGGAAAGTGCTGCTCTTTGTTGGATGAGGCTCTTTCGGCGTGGGGTGGGGTTGGGGGTGCACAACCCCTAGGCCGGCTGGACACAAGGGCGCCGGCCCCCTCCCCTGGCTTATGTCACACCCATCAGACGCTTGTTATAATGCATAAATTATTCGGTCGATGTCTGAACGGTCGATTGAGTGGCTGAAACACATCGAACGCGCTCTTATTTGTGTCTCCTTTCATACAGCATGTTACAGTACATGTGTGTGTCTATTCTGGCCACTTGGTTTTGTACAGCCCTAATATTCGTTCGCGACAATGGAGATAAACATCTCTAGATGTCACTGTCGGCAGGGTAGCAGTCTGATTCGCATTCTGAAGGTTCAGGTTTCGAATTTCCGCCCCGGAACAGACTATTTAGACCAGATCTGTCGTGGTTTTCCTCAATTCGTCCGCGAAAGTGCAAGGATATCAAGCGAGATAAATTTACGCCAGATTGCTCCCACATCCTTTCCAATTAATTCTTCGCTAACAATCTGACCTTGTGCCTCTACATAGGCCCTAGACTGAGCTACTGGCTGCTTCGTTGTCAAAGCTAAAAATGAAGCGAGACAGAAATGCGAGTCTCATATCTATATTCTGGTAGGATGGCAAAACATTTCAATAAAAATGGTTTTTCTGAGGACGAGGAGGAAGGAGTGAAGGAAGAGGGAAGGAGAGCAAGAGGATGAGGAAGGAGTGAGGGGGAGGGGGAGGACGGAGAGAAGTAGGAACAGGGAGTGAAGGAGGAGGACAAGGAGAGGAGGAGGGGAAGGAGAGAGGAGGGGAGGAGATAGAGGAGGAAGAGGGAGTGAAGGAGGAGGGGAAGAAGAGGAGGAGGGGAGGAGATAGAGGAGGAGGAGGGAGTGAAGGAGGAGGGGCAGGAGAGGAGGAGGGGAGGGAGAGGAGGAGGAGGGAATGAAGGAGGAGGGAATGAAGGAGGAGGAGGGAGTGAAGGAGGAAGAGGGAGTGAAGGAGGAGGGGAGGGAGTGAAGGAGGAGGGGAGGGAGTGAAGGGGGAGGAGGGAGTGAAGGAGGAGGAAGAAAGAGAGGAGGAGGAGGAGAAAGGGCGTGATGAGCGGCACCACATTAATTGCAAGGTGGACGGAACATAAAAACTTACAGCACTGAAGGTTGAGGTATCTTCTTTCCTGAGACGTTACGCGGCGTATGTTGGTTGTTATTTGCAGATGTTTCGGGGCAACCTATTAGTCCCAGCTTTAAGGGTCAAGCAGTCCAAGAAGACTGCTTGACCCTTGAAGATGGCACCGATATGTTGTCCCGAAACGTCGGTAAATAACAACCCATCTACGCCGCGTAACATCCCATAATAACGAACATCTAATTTACACCGCGGCGGAAATCTGAAATCACGCAGCACTGAAGGTTAACAAATTCTGTCGAAAAAACTCATTCTGGGAAGACAAACCAGAAATCATTACACATGCACACAGGTCGTCATGTAAATGATTCCTTGTTCTTGCTAGATTTTAATCGAACTTGAATTTTCTCGAGAGATTTTCGAGTAATCCTCAAATATCAAATTTCATGAAAATCTGTGTAGTGTGTGCCGAATTGTTCCGTGCGGACAGATGGACAGATAGGCATGAGGACGCTAATAGTCGCTTTTCGCAATTTTGCGAACTCGCCTGAGAAACAGAAGAATAAAGAACAGAAGCCTAGTGGTCGAAACGGAAGTGCCAGAAGAGACAAATGGGTGTGTCCTCCTGAAATCCGCAGCACTGCCATCTGTAGGCCTATAGAGTTACGTTGTTTTATTCATATGGAAATTACAGACTCAGAGTACTCAAATTGCTTCATTTTCATTAATTTCTGCTATACAGAATTCATAACAAAGGATAATTAAAGCTTAGGAGAAAGTTACGCAATGCGACGTACAGCACAGATCCCTCTAGGCAAGGAATTGAACCGCTATGACCTACCCCTCCCCACCCCCCCACCCCCCGCCCCGGAACAACAGATGGCAGCATCTGTCATGTAAACATTGTTCCGAGAGTACATGTCGCTCAAAAATAGAGAGGTCTTGTTTATAAATGCGAATTGTATTGTTTAACGTCGCATTGTTACAGCTTTTGGAAATGTTTGGAATTACCGCACACATTTCTTCTTTTTCTTGTAACTATAGTTAAGAAAAAGTCATTATTGGGCCCAGAATTTATGCAACGTCATTTTTTGTGTGTGAATCTCATTATTAGGACATGAGTGTGAATCTGCATTTAGGTTTAACATTGGCATTAATACAGGTTCGTTGTCACGCTCCGGCCGATTTATCCCAAGGAAAGATCGCCATGGATTTTGTGAAGAGAAGATTGCTAGTTACGGCACGTTAAGTTAGAGCGGGTTGGTGTAGGGGTAACTGCCTGCACCCTTAACTAGGAAGTCCTTGTATGGGAATTCGAATGAATTTTTGACCAATGTATCTCAAGAGTTTCTTAGTCCCTTCACACCGCGGCGTGACCTTCGGGCAGGACGCTAATATTTCCTTCCAAATCCCTATCTACTCCGTACCCCGAAGTCGGCAGTATGTTACATGTTTTAAGGTTAAAGTTTTGGACCATCTTGTTAATTCGTGCAGTTGAAACACCGTCATTAAATAGCCTAAGAGTCGACCGTAACGCAAATAGAAGCGGCTCTGCGTCGCCATGGGTTCGGTCCCCACGAACGGTTAGCTTCCCCATTAGACCAGCCCGCGCTGCACTGTGCAGGTTTTGGCGGTCGCGGCAGGCGTTGCTCAGCGAGTTAGCTGGCCGGGAGCTCAGTGCTTCGCGGGCTTTGGTGCGGGCTGGTTGAGGCACGCTGCACGGCTCCATCTTGTCTGTTCTGCGCGCGTGTTCTTCTGTTCGGTCAATGTCAAGCGTACTTCATTCACACTTCATCTTTGACACAAACACCGGCTGCCAGCAAAATCACAGCTTTCTTAATTAACAGATATGTTTGAAAATTCAGTGTTGCTTTCAATGGTGTACAATTTAGACCGGCACATAACGACGTCAAGAATTAACCAATAATCAAAACATCGAGAATCTTCCATATACTCAGAAATAGTTACAGATAAATTAGTACATATTGAAGAAATGTTAATGAAGTTTAAACTTGCGTGTGATTAGCCAGTGTTAACGATCAAATTCCACTAATTAACCCATGCTTATTAACTTCTTTTAACAAGTAATATCTATAGGAAATTAACCTAACCATTAAGTGGTCTTTGGTATCAGCTTTATTTGTGTGGTATTTTAGTGATTGTAAAATTAAGAAGATGAAATATAGTTTTAAAATAAGTAGGAATATATTAGAACTGTATAATAAGATATAATGCGAGCAAAGTGACGTATGCGTGCGAATTATTGAGGTGGCTTCAAATGCAAGTGTCAATACAAACATTTTTAATATCACTGCTTTTTATTAACAAACATTTTCAGCAATTTAAGATATAATACGACGTGTTGTCACTTTAGGTTATAACAATTGTTATAAACGATTTGTAACAGTGTGGCTTGTATTAACGTGCTTAAAATGAAAGATGTTAATTCGATCATACGGAAGAAAGTAAATTCCCTGCTTTTCTTTCAAAGTGAAATGTAATAAAAATTGTCTCAGTTGTGGTTTGTTGTTCGGAATTGTCATCGAAATCATCATGCCTTGGTTGAACGCATGCCTGTGTCATCAGGAGAAGAAGCGGCCTAGCATCAGCCCCCCAATTCACCTGCTACTCAAGGTATGCCAGTCTGCACACTGAGTTGATTTGCTGTTATAAAACGGTCCGGCAGAAGTGTCTGTTGGTCCGATGGCGTAGCATAGAGATACGTAATATGTTGTGCCGTGTAATTCGACACGGTGTTTTGCTGAGTGCGTCGGGGAAGGGGCGTGGAGGGGAGGGGTTTACGTTAGGCAAAGGAAGAGCGGATAAGTTGGAAGCAGAATACGATGTTCTCCACCATCAAAAATGAAATTAAAAATAACCATTCCCTTGGCTAGCCTACAAAAATAAAGTTTAAAAGTACTGAATATGGAACTTGAAAATCCTTTTTGGAGATAAGCCCCGTCAAAGCTGAGTTTCAGAAAGCAGTTGGTTTCATTATCAGAATCGACTGAGACGACAGAGACACGGCAGGTCGGCGAAACTCTGGTTGTGTTCCCTACAACTTTACGTGGCTGTCACGTGAGAGGATTTTAGTACGTGTGCTGGTCACGAAAGCCTGACGTGTACCACGCAAAACTACATTATTTTCGGTGTTTTGTAATGCGTTGTTATTAAAAGTACATTCTGTACGCCGTGTGTTTTAACATCGCTGAATTTTAAATGAAGACGTAGTCAGCTGATAATAGTATGGGGATTACTTATCGTATAGTACACTATAGTATAGTACCGTCTGATGATGATGATGATGATAATAATAATAATAATATAATTTTCATATATTAACGTGTTAGCCCAATCTGACTTAATGATTTACTTAGGAGTCCTAATGAAAACTTTTGTTCTGATGTTTAGTTTAATTTTTCTCAAAATTTCTGGGAGGTCTGCAGCCCTCATGGATGAGGTCCCCTCCTCTGTCCCATGGTTTCTCTCTCAGCACCTCGATTTTCCACTGTCAGTATTATTCGACCAAAGCTGCACATTTCTGTATTTATTTATTTGTTTATTTATTTATTCGTTCATTAATTCTTCGCGTAACCTATGTAATTATAGCAATTGAGAGCATCGTTAAATAACATTTAGCGTACTAAAGTTTCTTTGCACTCACAGGTGTACTTCATACGTAGTTCAAATCTAAACTGCACAAGTTTTTTGTCCATTTTCTACAACCATTTACAAGCAGTTTTCATTAGATATTTTGGAGACATACCAAGCCGACAGCGTCACGTGTCAGTTTTGAGCATGCAGATGTCCGAGCAGTGCTGAGTAGCCTGGTTGTACAGAGCACAGATCTCTTAATTCATGTTGGGCCGTAAGAGCTGTGAAACTTTGTACGAAAGAAAACCTCCCTTAACCTTTTAAAGCCTAGCGGTAACTTTACGTACCACCAGGTTTAACATTAAAAAATTCTACGTGGTGCCCACATTGCGTTTATGTGTTTTGTACGGATCTCAGAACAAACAGCAACTTTTGCCTTATAAAACATTAAGAGACTGGTTTTTATAACCGAAGTGGAGAGTGTTTACAGCGCGGTACGAACTGAGTCCTTATATAAAACAGACACGCTTCGTCTTTAAAGGGTTAAAAAATTCTACGTGGTGCCCACATTGTGTTTATATGTTTTGTACGGATCTCAGAACAAACAACAACTTTTGCCTTATAAAACATTAACAGATTGGTTTTTATAACCGAAGTGGAGAGTGTTTACAGCGCGGTACGCACTGAGTCCTTATATAAAACAGATACGCTTCGTCTTTAAAGGGTTAAAAAATTCTACGTGGTGCCCACATTGCGTTTATATGTTTTGTACGGGTCTCAGAACAAACAACAACTTTTGCCTTATAAAACATTAAGCGATTGGTTTTTATAACCGAAGTAGAGAGTGTTTACAGCGCGGTACGCACTGAGTCCTTATATAAAACAGACACGCTTCATCTTTAAAGGGTTAAAAATTTCTACGTGGTGTCCACATTGCGTTTATGTGTTTTGTACGGATCTCAGAACAAACAACAACTTTTGCCTTATAAAACATTAAGCGATTGGTTTTTATAACCGAAGTAGAGAGTGTTTACAGCGCGGTACGCACTGAGTCCTTATATAAAACAGACACGCTTCATCTTTAAAGGTTTAAAAATTTCTACGTGGTGTCCACATTGCGTTTATGTGTTTTGTACGGATCTCAGAACAAACAACTTTTGCCTTATAAAACATTAAGCGATTGGTTTTTATAACCGAAGTGGAGAGTGTTTACAGCGCGGTACGCACTGAGTCCTTATATAAAACAGATACGCTTCGTCTTTAAAAGGTTAAAAAATTCTACGTGCTGCCCACATTGCGTTTATATGTTTTGTACGGATCTCAGAGCAAACAACAACTTTTGCCTTATAAAACATTAAGCGATTGGTTTTTATAACCGAAGTAGAGAGTGTTTACAGCGCGGTACGCACTGAGTCCTTATATAAAACAGACACGCTTCATCTTTAAAGGTTTAAAAATTTCTACGTGGTGTCCACATTGCGTTTATGTGTTTTGTACGGATCTCAGAACAAACAACTTTTGCCTTATAAAACATTAAGCGATTGGTTTTTATAACCGAAGTGGAGAGTGTTTACAGCGCGGTATGCACTGAGTCCTTATATAAAACAGATACGCTTCGTCTTTAAAGGGTTAAATAGCACTTAAAAGAACAGCAGCGCGGTGAATTTCACGACACTACATTTATTCTGAATGCATGTGTATACCAAGCGGTTACCCGTGAAGAGACTGGCCAGGTGTGACATAGCGTAACCATACCTTAGGTGTTGAGCTCATTGTTTACCAATTTACCCTTGTCTTGTCCACATGGGTTATATATCGTGTGACTCAGAATTTAAGACGCAATTTTTTCTTCAAATTTTTCCGAACTCAAAATTAGGGTGCGTCTTCAATTTAATGTATCACTTTTCTCTCTTCGAAACTCTCAAAAACATTATTTTACTCGAAGGGCAAGTGACCTCGCCAAATCAGCAGTAAATTTTACGGGCAGTGAAATATACTTGCTTACAAAAATTTTTTTCCAGAACATCCCTTTTTAAAAGTGGGACGCGTCTTAAATTAGAAGGCGTCTTAAATTCGAAATAATACGGTATTTTCAGTCTTCTTCCTACTGCTCCGTTCAACATACTCCTTAATTCGCTGTTGAACCTAGGTAGTTGAGAAAGTGTCTTTAAATAAACTGGGGGTATGTGATACTGTTTATACGTTTATACGCAGGACCTTTGTTGCTACGCATTCCGCGTGTTCTGCTTGGGGCGATTGTAGAATTTTGATTGCATGTGGGCCGTATTTAGGCCTGAACCCCATGTGTCTAGTGAATGGTAAATGCTTGTACTTTATCTTGAACGTTACATATTATATTTTGTCAATGAGTTTTTGATGCAAGGTCTATAGAGGCGGAAATATGAAAATCCACTTTGCCCTGTGAAAGCGGGCAGAACGGCTTTGTTAACGTGAAGAGTCATATTTGAGTTTACTGAGATCAAAAGGACGAGTCAGCGTCTGACAGAGGTGCGCACGCTACTTGCTATGTGAAGCTACAGTGTGTACTTTTGTCTTCATGTTAATTTAATTGTTAAGTTAAGTGTACTTAGCAAATAGCGATAAGTAGAATATTAATATCTAAGGCAGAGGAAGCTGGTGTAACGGGGCGTTGCGGAGACTAACATGACGAGGCTATTAGGGTTATGAAATTGAAGATAATGTGGGCGGTGCGTGTAGCATGAATGGGAAAGATGGGAACTACAGAGGACGTTAGTCGAAGACCCTGAACAGAGACGAAAACTTGCAAGACCTAGGCGTTAAAATGGAACTTATATAAATACTGGGTGTTTATGAAAGCGTTCATTGGGTTCCTGTCAGTCAGGATAGGGTCCGTAGGGGATGCTTGCGAAGACGGTGTGGGTCCCATAAGAGACAAAGATTTTCATGGCCAGTTGATAACGGTGAGATTTTGTAGAATTATAGCTGTCTGTTTAGTCCTTTAAAGACGAAGCTTGTCTGTTTTATATAAGGACTCAGTGCGTACCGCGCTGTAAACACTCACCACTTCGGTTATAAAAACCAGTCTCTTAATGTTTTATAAGGCAAAAGTTGCTGTTTGTTCTGAGATCCGTACAAAACACATAAACGCAATGTGGGCACCACGTAGAATTTTTTAATGTTAAACCTGGTGGTACGTAAAGTTACCGCTAGGCTTTAAAAGGTTAACGTACTTTTATTGGTATGGAATAATAGACAATGACCTTCACATATGCTTTCGTTTTATGTTCTGACTATCAAGAATGCATAATTTTCAGCAGGCCTGCCATAAATTCCTCATAAAGTTTTTTATGCTATAATAATAATAATAATAATAATAATAATAATAATAATAATCTGTTTTTGTTAAACAGTATAGTTCTATATAGCCTAAGTACTGTGCGTTTATGGTACGGGCTGAACGGTCCGGGGATAGAATCCCGGTTTGGGCGAGATTTTTCGCATCGTCCAGACCGGCCCTGGGGCTCACCCAGCCTCCTGTACAATGGGTACTGGGTCTCTCTGTCGCGGGTAAAGCGGCCAGGGCGTGGCGTTTACCATCCACCCGTATCTAGCGCCGAGGTTAAAGAAAAAGTAGAGATGCACCTCTACTCCCTATCTGGACCTTCATCGCCTGTTCTAGGGCGAAATTTACGGTGTGTTTCTGCAACGGAATTGCATTTTGACGTGGGATTTCTCGTTTGGCTTTGTTCCATACCATTCATCTGCTAAGTAAAAACAGCTCTATACTTTTCGGTCTAGAACCTAGAAACTATATTCTTCATGCAAGTGTTCTAGGATATTACATACCGTTGATGGGTCAATAGTCACTTTTGGAGAAGCTCGCTACCTCCATTGTAATGGAGCAACATTATCCGAAACGTCGGCAACTAATCTGGTGTCATATCTCAGAAGGCTTGGTTCTTAACCCCATGAGGCGTTCTTTTCCTTTTTGGAATGATGAAATGCAGTAGGTTCAGATTGGTGATATATGTAGCACGCACGTAAGAGATGAGAGAGGCATGTAAAATACTCATATGAGGAGCTGTAGGGAATATCATTCTTCAGAGACCCTGGCGTAGATGACAGGATAATATTAAAATTGATCTTAGGCGTGTATTACGTTTATTTGGCGCTGGATACAGTATTTACCAGTAGCGTGTTATTAGGAATCCATTAGCCTTTTAAAGCCTAGCGGTAACTTTACGTACGACCAGGTTTAACATTAAAAAATTCTACCTGGTGCCCACATTGCGTTTATGTGTTTTGTACGGATTTCAGAACAAACAGCAACTTTTGCCTTATAAAACATTAAGAGACTGGTTTTTGTAACCGAAGTGGACAGTGTTTACAGCGCGGTACTCACTGAGTCCTTATATAAAACAGATACGCTTCGTCTTCAAAGGGTTAATCAACAGAGCTGTGACAGCCCCAAATATCGCATAGAAACTAAGGCGTATAAGATATGAGGAATTTTTGGTGGTGAAATTTTATGGCGGTGTGCAGTATGTTACTCTGAAACGTCGCTTTTTTGCGACAGATGATCAGTAGTAGTCCAGCCATTGAGATCGCTCTGGACTGTCTAAACTGTACGGTGACGTCATATACTGAGTAACGCGTGCTGTTGAATGAATAGCTCTGTTGTTCTGCAGTTAGCTTTTGGCCTTTATGTTTCGAAGAAGAATCAGAATTTCGATGTGGTTGACCTTCCTCAGACTAAAGGGAAACCCCGTCGCGGTTGTTACAAATTGAACTGTACCAGTGAAAGGTAAGCTAGCAAAGGCATTGTCAAAACATTCATGTTTACTTTACATAAAAATGTCTCTCTCTACATGATGCTGCAACTGAAAGCTTAGTTTTTAGGTTAACGTGGCGGTTACTATGACGGTTGACCGTCTCCTTGGTTGTGACGCCGTGCAGTCTGGGAGAAATTTACGGACACGCTTTCGTCTGCAGAGTATAATGCCACAGTGTCACTTACCTTCCTTGAGAGTCTGAAATCTCAAAAGAATATGCATTCAAACTGCTGACCTGAAGTTACATGCTGTAAGTTTTCCAAAACTTAGTGGATATCAACCACACTACATGGTGGCATGTCCCAGAAGACGGTGTACCCCAGACTTGCACAAAATTTTTAAAAAATCTATGCACAGTATTAAAATTATTGGCGTCAGAAAGGTGATACGGAGTAGGTTCCATACTGAAGGCCCAAAAATGTTAGATGCCACCTTACAAAATCTAGTAGCTCTGGCGACCTGGCGACTCGTATATGCGAATCCTTGCTGTACCTTTCTTTCTTGTTCGTTGGCTTTTGGTGGAATTTTCTACACGAGGGATCCTACCCACTGCAATGACATGGCAGCTCAAACACATTAAAAACCTCAGATATAGACGACATTAATACACCAAGTGGAACTCGACCCCCGGCCCTAGTGTTGGAACGGTATAAGACAGGACAGGCTTCGGGCCGCGCGGTCATTTTAATCGGCATGTAAATTAATTTTTTTCAGTGGCGCAACAGCCCCTAGTCGGCCAGGGCCGCCTCATTATCGAGGCTTCACGATCACACTCAGACAGACCACACTCGGTAGGACTCCTCTGGACGAGTGATCGGCCCGTCGCAGAGACTTCTGCATGACAACACACAACACTCACAACAGACAGACATCCATGCCCCCGGCGGCATTCGAACCCACAATCCCAGCAAGCGAACGGCTGCAGACCCACGCCTTAGACCGCGCGGCCACTGGGATCGGCGTAAATTAAATAAAAAGGTAAAGCTATCCCATTACAGGCCTGTACAGGCCCTTAGGGTTCCAGGAGGTTGAGGCCCCCAGATTTGTAGACAGTCAACATGTGAAGGTGGTAAGGTTGTCAGCCCTACGCACCGGCCGCCTTTATCCCTCCAGGAAATATTCCTGGTACTCATTTCTGTTGGAGGTTGAGTCGACCCCAGGGCCATAGTGCGACCGAAAGGATTATGTCAGTGAAAAATTCCAGCGACAGGATCGTTAATCGAACCCGCGACCTTCCGGTTTTTAACGCAGTGCCTCAACCAACTGCGCCACCGCGTGGCGGCCCCCCCCCCCCCCCCGCGGAGAGTACATAGCGTGTGAAATTTTCTATCCCTGTTCAGGTTTCCACTCACGACTGTGTGGAATTCAACTTACTGTGTGATAATTTTGCTGTGAGTTACATTTAATTTCACGCTATGAACATCAAATTGTATTTTGCTCCCTGATCGCCATTAGTTTTGGGTGCAGTAGAGGAGCGGCGCCTTTGATCAAGTCTTTTCAGAAGCTAACGTTTTAAGTAGAGTAACATATTTAGTAGGCATAATCGCCTTATCTCAGAAGCTGCATCCTTAAAATAACTTGGCTTTTCCTCCTCACACTTCAGAGACCAGTGTTAGATTTAGACAGCGGACGGTGCCTCTAACTTCATACTTGTATAGCAGGGCCCTCTCTTTAGAAACCAGAACTCTCACACCTGCCAAGCAATTCCCCGCCTTTTCTATGGAACGCGAAATTTCATTACCGTTTTCACAAAAACCCACCACTGGCCCTTATCCTAAACTACATAAATCGGCCTCTCTCTTTGATACTTTCTTTTGGGATCATTACCAATGTTATCCCTCCATACACGCTCAGCTGTCGCTACCGTTTTTCGAATGGGATTTTTCTTATGCATTTCTCGTCTTGTGAGATGAGATTTTCATACCGATATTTCTGAAGATACAGTTGTCTGGGACGTTACACCGTGTCGAACAGCGGAGTTTCTAAGGATCGTAGTGGCTTGATATACAGGGTTAACCTGTGCTTGAAGAGCCGGATCAGGAAGGCGTAGGAAGTAACTGTTCACTAAACTATGCGTTGTAACATCCCAGAAGACTTAACTCTTCATTTAATAATATTCATTCCGTGCATTTCTTCTGTAGTGAGTCATTCATTTATACCAGCAAATGCTCACAACAGAAATTAGAAGCCATAATCTTTGGATTTCCCATCCGTTTGTGTGTGTGCATAACCATTTCAAGTCTGTACCGACAAGCTAAACACAACGTTTCGTTTCCCCGCTCTTTATTTTTAATACTGCTACGTGTTTCGGGCGCACAGAGAGTCCATCGTCAGGCAAAATACAGTTTCCACGGAAAAGTGTAAAGGTGAAGGCCTCCCCTTCTTATATTACAGTACGATTATATTAAAATAAATTTGTTTAATTTGTAAAAATATAGGAGTCATAAAATATATCGGTTTGTTATTTCCAATTGCAATAATAATAATAATAATAATAATAATAATAATAATACGTTTTATGTATCACATACGTACATCTGAACTGTCCAAAAGAGAAATAGAAAATACATAAAACGTATTATTATTATTATTGCAATTGGAAATAACAAACCGATATATTTTATGAGTCCTATATTTTTACAGATTAAACAAATTTATTTTAATATAATCGTATTGTAATATAAGAAGGGGAGGCCTTCACCTTTACACTTTTCTGTGGAAACTATTTTGCCTGACGATGGACTCTCTGTGCGCCCGAAACACGTAGCAGTATTAAGAATAAAGAGCTGGGAAACGAAAAGTTGTGTTTAGCTTGTCGGTACAGACCGGAAGTGGTTGGAAGTCATATTTAAGTCTGTACCCTCCTACATGTTTCGGCGATTAAATCGCCGTAACTTAGATCTCTCTGAAGATGGCGCCGAAACATGTAGGAGGGTAAAGACTTAATGTGTGACTTTTAATTTCTGTTATATCCATGTGTTGGTATAAATGAATGATTGACTGTTTATTTCTCATCTTTTCCATGCTTGCTGCGTGTTCCTCCATTTCTTCCTTGGTTTAATGTCTGTATCGATGAAACTTCTCATTTCATAACGAATAGATGGAGTATGTCATTAGATAATCTTAAAGTTAGAACCACAGTACTGTAATTGGTCACATTTAGGCCTAGTGATATCTTTCGGGCCGATCCCAGTGGCCACGCGGTCTAAGGCGTAGGTCTGCGGCCGAGCGCTTGCTGAGATCGTGGGTTCGAGTCCCACCGGGGGCATGGATGTTTGTCTCTTGTACAGTGTTTGTGTGTTGTCAGCTAGAGGTTTCTGCGACGGGCCAATCCCTCGTCCAGAGGAGTCCTACCGACTGTGATGTGTGCTTGAGTGTGATCAAATGAAATCACAAAAACCCTCGACACGTACTGTGAACAGGTAGGAAGAAGAAGAGGAGGAGGAAGAAGAAGAAGAAGAAGAAGAAAAAAAAAAGAAGAAGAAGATATCTCTCGGTACTGCCATTAATTTGTTTGGAAGCCAGTTCCTTGACATTTTCGTCAATGATTAGAAAACTGAAGATGTATTTGGAGAATGTTGTTAAATATGATATCCTTTAGTGTTAAGTGCATTTGTAAACACACATAACATTCTGTTTAGAGGCTAGTCTTGTCTGACTTCGGTCCCTGTGAAGGCCTTCCTGCGTGCGTTTGACGTACTAATGGGGGGCGTCCAGGCTGATTCCAATAGCAGAATCGGGAAGTTCCTCGCCGTTGATCGAAAGTCCGTAATTCGAAACAATCCTGAGGCAACTCCAGTCACCTTCCACCCCAACGCTTCTTCTGAAGATCCATCTTAATGTTATAGTCCCGTCTCTTTCTTGGTCTTTCAAGTTGTTTCTTTCCAAAGGATTTTTCCTCTCCAAATTCTTCCTGCATTTGTCACCCCATATCCGATGTCCGTACCCAGCCCTCTTAACCGCCTTGATTTCCGCGTTGTAACAATGTTGGATGACCCGCACAAGTCGCTAAGTTACTCGTTACGTAAGCGCTAAACTGGTTACTTACCGCCTCTGTATCTGCCATAATTGTGCGACAAGGGCAGCGTCGTCCGACGTGACGTGAGCTTTGGCGTTGAGTTGCGCAGTGGCTGTGACTATTATGCGTGTTTTCTAAAGCGAAGGAAAGGAGTTCCATGTAAGGGCGCTAAATGAAAATTGTTCTAGCATCCCCTCTTTCTGTCTACTCTCTTTATGTCCGTCCAGCCCCCTCTGATCTATGGAAACCACACCAAAGCGCTTGATGCTAGAGAAGGCTATCACGTGTTCATCACTACCAACATTCCTGCGAAAGAAATGTCTAGACAGCTGGAGAAAGTAGGCTGGAGATGGACGCACATAGTAGGGTTGTTTTCATACCGTTCCAGCGAGCCTGGGCTGACAAAGAGAAATCAGCAGTTTCCTTCTGCATTCAGATGGAAGGTAGCGCTAGCTTGGGATGTTGCATTTCTCTACGTTTCAGATATAGTCACATGACAGGTGTAGTCATAAGATGTGGTTACAGTGCTGTGAGTCTGAACACCTGCTGTCACTTGCAGACTCAGTACCGTCAGAACTACTGTTGCTCATATTGTGATGTGTAATCTGTACTTGTCTGGGCAGTTGATGCGACCCTAACTGAAGGTCACAGAATGACAGGGACTTCATGGAAGTAATCTACTTGTGAAAGCTGGAGGGTATGTGGAAAGGATCGGTCCATGGGAATTCCTTCCGTGACCTCAGTAACGCAATGTTTCATGCCTCTCGCACAGTTCAGAGGTTAGACTTATGTCTGTACATAACATTACACAGAATTCGTGTGGGGGGAGCAGGGGTTATGCAGCCAGAGGTCATGTTTTTACTTTTCCCGATACATATATCTTTGTAGTCCCGTTTCTGGAACTCGGAGGTAAAGAGGGTAATGTCCTGAAAGTAATATCGTTACAGGGGTAGCGTTTATTGTTTAATGTTTGATCTTTTGAACTTTTAAGTAGATGTTCTGTTCTTATACTCCTTTGTGATGAACCCCCTGAGGATGACATATTCTTGTCGAAACATATCTAGGGTTCTTTAACCTTTTAAAGCCTAGCGGTAACTTTACATACCACCAGGTCTAACATTAAAAAATTCTACGTGGTGCCCACATTGCGTTTATATGTTTTGTACGGATCTCAGAACAAACAGCAACTTTTACCTTATAAAACATTAAGAGATTGGTTTTTATAACCGAAGTGCAGAGTGTTTACAGCGCGGTACGCACTGAATCCTTATATAAAACACATACGCTTCGTCTTTAAAGGGTTATGAAGGTAGAATG
The DNA here is from genome assembly GCA_013340265.1 of Coptotermes formosanus. NCBI lineage: Eukaryota > Metazoa > Arthropoda > Insecta > Blattodea > Rhinotermitidae > Coptotermes > Coptotermes formosanus. Next base: position 196,752 of record BLKM01000333.1, on the reverse strand, counting down.
CCAGCTGCCTTACACAGGACGTTTGGGTCAACGTTTTCGTCAGGATCAAACCAGCAACACGTAGGAACTCATCTGTATGCAGGGGCTTTGAATTAGGGACTTCACTATGCGGAGTACTCATCTAATCACTGTCCGTCGTTGGCAGTTCGCATACAGTTGATTATAATTATATTAGTAATTCAGGTTACAACAGGGGTGCCCAAATCCCACACTTCAGATTGTCCGGTCCATTAAATTTTGTATCGTTAAACATAAAGTTTTCGGGTCCTTGGTACGGTACTTTTTTCATGTCGCCCTTCGGGCGACTAGAATTTGGAGATGGACGCTTAGACTTTTGGGAAATATATGCACCCCTCGGTTGCAATATTTATGTTGATCGCGATAGCAGATCTTGACGAATGAACTGAGGTCATCATGAATTTCGGAGAAAGAAAGAAAGAAAGAAAGAAAGAAAGAAAGAAAGAAAGAAAGAAAGAAAGAAAGATATGCATGAAGTCTGCGCTGTTCTGGGATATTACGCGGCGTCGAGTGGTAGTCCTTTGCCGACGTCTGGGGACAACGTATCGGTCCGATGTTCAAGGATCAAGTAGTCCAAGAGGTCCTTTTCTTCTTGGACTTCGTGACCCTTGACCGATACATTGTCCCGAAACGTCGGTAAACGATTACCACTAAACGCTGCGTCACATCACAGAGGAGCACAGACCTCATCAACACAGCGGCGGAAGCCTGAAATCAAATTTGCATGAAAGGTTGATAACGTCTGAAAATAGACAGAAGCACAATGAGCTGTTTTCTGCTTTTAAGCATGAGCGTTAGTGCGTATGGGGGAGTGTGGATAAAACTCCACATATTCTTACCTCTGCGTGAAATGGAGGTGCGTAGTCACAGGCTTGGCAGGCTTTTGTCGCTTTCTCCAGGTAAATGATGGGTTTATTAATTAGACCACGGTCGCTGTTTAACATACTTCAGAATTAATTATTCGCTAATTGCCCCACCATTGGGCGCTGTTGTCATCTGAACTGTCACGTGCGTCGTTAAACAAACAAACAAACAAACAAACAAACACACCAGGCCAGACTGATGAATAACACTTAATCTTGCTACATCAATCACGATCGGCCTCCTGCATTAAATAAAGTGTCATTAAATAAAACGTATGTTTCACTGACGGGGCGGCTGGTACTTTCGGACAAATTAGAGCTGAGGTGAACGACCTGGTGCTGTTAAACTGCATGCAATAAGGGCCGTGTAATGATCTTGCTAGCCTCACTATTGAATATCCGTAGAACGGGTAGCGTGGCAAGGCAAGGGCCATCTCGACTGTGGTCTGTCCCTTTCAGCAACGCTGTGATGCCTACAGTGTGCTGCGAAATCTGTTCTACGCGCTTGTGGTGACTACAGAAGGCTGTGAAAAGTACTCTGCTTTACTTTAGAATGACATTATCCTGCGTCATGTAAACGTGGTTTCTTTAACCTTTTAAAGACTAGCGGTAACTTTACGTACCGCTAGGTTAACATTCAAAAAATCTACGTGGTGCCCACATTGCGTTTATGTGTTTTGTACGGATCTCATAACAAACAGCAACTTTTGCCTTATAAAACATTAAGAGACTGGTTTTTATAACCGAAGTGGAGAGTGTTTACAGCGCGGTACGCACTGAGTCCTTATATAAAACAGACATGCTTCGTCTGTAAAGGTTTAATCCTTTAAAACCCAGGTTTAACATTCAACGAAACAGGCCATGTGCGTGTAACAGAACATTGAGGGGCGTTCGCACGACGATTGCTACCGTGTCTGTAGCCTTAGTTATCCAGCATGCATAGCGTGTGCGTTCTATTTTATTGTCGTCTGTGGCGTGTCTGTTTCCATTACATTTTTTCCACATTATCTCATTAAACGGGACTTAATTTGGAAAATGTTATTGAATATAAAATGTGTTTTGATTTTCTCAGCGACTTTTGTCTGAAAAAATTTCTCATTCTAAGAACATTTCAGCAAGATATGATCATAAATGTACATACGTCTTCATGTAAAGTACCCGTTATTCTTGTTAGATTGTAATCAAACTTGAATTTTCTCGACAGATTTTCGAAAAATCCTCGGCTGTCAAATTTCATGAAAATCCTTCATGTAGGAGCCGAGTTATTCCGTGCGGACGGACAGACATAACGAAGCTAATGGTTGCTTTTTACAATTTTGCGAACGCACCTGAAAACGTCACATTCTTTCCACATAGTTAATTTATGTGTTTTTTTATGGGTCTCAGAACAAACTACGATAGTTTCCCTATACAGCATTAACTGATTGGTTTTTATAACTGAGACGGAGTGTGTTTACTGCGCGGTACGAGTTGAATCTTCATGTATAATAGAGGTTAATTTCCGCTTTTAGAGGGTTAATAACGTGTAATGGCAAATACTGTGTTATCATCTGCTTCAACAGGAAAAGGCGCTGCATCATACCCACACGCTGGTTTAGAATTAATCTAACAATAAACAACGACTACGTACGTAAACATTTAAGTGAGTGGTTTTGGCATGTGAGACGGAAAACTTTTGGTGTGAGGAGCGAGCGGAATTTTAAAATATTTATCAGATGAATCTTATGCTTCAAACGGCCAAGGCGTTCAGATAGACAACTGTATATTTCAAGTTTATGCAGAAAGCTGCTGTGTATCATGTTGCCAGGAGGGAAAAATATAGACACACACTCTACGCTGTAATGCGTTTTTTCCTCTTTGGAATCAGCCTAAATATTGACAGATGTAGAGCAGTGGTCGTCAGACTTAATATCTGTGTAAAGCTTTCGACTAAACCTGGATTTTGGCAGAATTCATGTATGGTGACCTTTATTTACAGACCCACTAGGTATGTAAATTATGGAAATAAATTTTATTATTGGTAAACTGACACATGCCAACTAATGCACAATTACATTTACTATTATCATCATCATCATCATCATCATCGTCATGAGCTGTGAAGTATTAGGCACAGTGCCTCTTCTTTATCCCTCGAGATGAAGCTGGTTCTTCCATCTTTTCCTTGGGTGTCCTATGCTTCTCTTCCCTTTGGTATATATTTCAGTGCCTGTTTGGGTATCCTGTCTGTGTCCATTCTCTCTACGTGCTGTAGCCACTCTCGTTGGTATTGTTTTATTTCCAGAACAATGTTCTGCACTCCAAGCTTCTCCCTCACGGATTGATTTCTCTCCCTGTCTAACTTAGTAATTCCTAGCAAATGTCTTAAAAATTTCATTTATTATTAACCTTTATTAGATTTATTAAAGACGTACGCACAAGGAAATATCTTTTATAGCGTATTTTAACATAATCCAATGGATACTGTAACGTCTGTGTGTATTGTGATTGTATGAAGTCAGTGTTATAACACAGTGCATGTAAGAATTAACCCTTTAAAGACGAAGAGTATCTGTTTTATATAAGGATTCAGTGCGTACCGCGCTGTAAACACTCCCCACTTCGGTCATAAAAACCAGTCTCTTAATGTTTTATAAGGCAAAAGTTGCTGTTTGTTCTGAGATCCGTACAAAACACATAAACGCAATGTGGGCACCTCGTAGAATTTTTTAATGTTAAACCTGGTGGTACGTAAAGTCACCGCTAGGCTTTAAAAGGTTAATGGTTGGAAATAATCTAGCGCCTTACCATACGGATATTTGAGTGGACTTCACGTCAGTGACCCCCTGAGGATGACAACACGTGTCGTCGAAACATATGTCGGGGGACTGTTTATAAAGGTTAACAATAAATTTAATGGCGCATTAGTTGGTACTGTCCGTTTATGGTAAAAGTGCACGGTTTTAGCAATATAAAGTTTATTATTGGTAATTTACACTGAATATAAACCCAGCAGCGATCGTGCAAGAATATAGAGAGGAAAATTAAAAAAAAACGCAAATAGAAATATCAAAATTGTATTTACATTTTCAGTGTAAAGGAAATGTGCCTTCGGAACCCCTGAATGTACCTCTTGGAACCATCTAGATGATTCGAATCTTATGGGACGCAGTGCTATATCGCTAGGTTTGCGGGAAACGCTAGCCAGACCACCAAATGTCGCATCCCAGAAGACGTGAATCCTCTGCAGCCTGGCTCTGAGAACCTCAAATCTCACACTGATCGATCTGCTTTTGACATATTGATCCTCCCTCGGAGAACTGACTGCAGACAAGGGGAGCGGGCGTCAGTTCCCGGCAGGAATATTTCTGTCCATCATGTTCAGACTAAGCTACTTAAATTAGCTTGCAGTCCATTGGATACCAGGGGGGCTTTTCACCTGGGAGTAAAGCAGGTTTAAACCCAAAGTTAACGCACATCTATGTAATATAAAGGCCTAGAATGAGCGGAAATTTACCTCCGCGCCCTTTGTACCTCCGTGGCATGATACCGAGGCAGTTGGCTAGCTATTACATTTTTATGAAATATGTCACAATTAATATCATGAGTTACACGTAAAAAGTTGATCGATTGGTGTAGAAGGTCGTGTTAACTAGGAAGGAATTTGTGAGGTGGCGTCCGGTGTGTGTTTGAAGACACTCTTACGGTATTCACTGAGAAAAACTGAGATGAAACATGCCATTACGCATTTTATGAAGGAGCGCCCACACACACGCGCGCTTGCGTGTGTGTGTGTGTGTGTGTGTGTGTGTGGATTAGAGGCATAACTCCACTCATTTTTAACCTCGATATTTGATGGAGGTGAGTGCGTGGTTCCTTGAACAGGTCTGGACGATTTAAAAGAGAGAAATTACCCCCTGCCCCCGTCGGGAATCAAACCACGATATCTCGATCGTCCAACCGGTTGTTTGGCTATGGAAAGAAAACTACAAAAATTTGATAGGATATCCGTTCGGATTAGATTTGAACCGGGTACCTTCATATAACAGTCTGTAGATCCTTACCGCTACGCTAACCTGCGTAATAAATAGAGGAAAAACCTACGAAATTTTTAACTTGTCGCGAATGATGTGTTTATTCAAACTGAATTTTCGTTACACCCTATAGGTGGCGCTCTGAGATTCGAATGCTCGGCATGCCACTAACAAAAAAAGCGTGTTGAGTATTCATCATTGTGTTCAGTGCACCGCGTTGACAATACTAAATGCGACATTTTTTGGAAGCCAGCGATGTTACTGCATTTGATTTATGTTTAGACGCTGTCCAAAGAGATTTTGATATTCGTTGTGACAATAACGTGTTTTTTTCATGCATAGGCGGCAGCATCATTTGTCCCTGTGGCTTTGTCCAGTTCGATTGGTTATCTGAACACGCGTATTATGTATGATTACGTACCACTTAATTACAGACGCATGTACAATCAGTGCTACCAACATAAGAGGTCGGGGTATTTAAATTATGAAACGTTACAGTACTTGAAATATGGTGTTTTTAAACCTGATTTTTATGTAAATGGCATTTAACTACCCAGCAAAGTGAATGTGAAGGTCGCCCTGTAACCTGCCATCAAGGCATTGACGGCAGGGCTGTGGAGTCGGTACACAAAACTTCCGACTCCGACTCCGACTCCTTCATAAAAGCTCAATATGTATTAATAATGGTAAACCTATAAGACATTTCATCGCCACCACGTGAATCATCAGGCTACTTTTTAGACTTATAACCTATATTTAAGTATAAGTCTAATGGTTACTGTAGCTATCAGGGCTCTGGAGTTGGAGTATCTAGTTAACGTTTTAGATTGGGGTCGGAGTCGGAGTCGGTACATTTTTACCGGCTCCGACTCCACTTAAAATTCCTTCCGACTCCGACTCCGACTGCGATTCCGTAGCCCTGATTGAGGGGGAATAGAGTTACAGCTGTACTCTTTCTTTAGTCTTGGTGCTAGATGGAGGTGAGTGGTCAACGCCACGCCTCGGCCGCTTTACGCCCAGGAATAACCCCGTGTGCATTATATAGGAGGCTGGGTGGGCCCCAGGGCCGGTCTGTATGGGTGCGGAAAATCGTGCCCCAGTGGGGATTCGATACCAAGACCGTCCAGCACATAGCGAGTCGTTATACCGACTGCGTTTTCCCGGGCCAGTTCCTATCTAACTTCGCTGCTTCTGCATTGCAGTGACCGCTCGGTTGCCTTTGTTGAGGAGTGTCGTAAATGCTGTTCTTTTGACAGTTGTACGGAATACGTAAAGATGCTGTGGCAAGATGTGAGTTTGTCAACCTTTTAAAGCCTAGCGGTAACTTTACATACAACCAGGTTTAATAATAAGAAATTCTACATGGTGCCCACATTGCGTTTATGTGTTTTGTACGGATCTCAGAACAAACAGCAACTTTTGCCTTATAAAACATTAAGAGATTGGCTTTTATAACTGAAGTGGAGAGTGTTTACAGCGCGGTACGCACGGAGTCCTTATATAAAACAGATACGCTTCGTCTTTAAAGGATTAAATATTAAACCGTTTAGGACAGACAATAACCTTATGGCGTAAGGGGTAAAGTATAAGGGGATGCAAAGTGTTATGGGATGTCGTCTCGTGTTCATTGAGAAATAGTTGATTACATTTCGAAGGGCCGATCCCACTGGCCGCGTGGTCTAAGGCGTAGGTCTGCGGCCGAGCGCGTGCTGGGATCGTGGGTTCGAATCCCACCGGGGGCATGGATGTTTGTATCTTGTGAGTGTTTGTGTGTTGTCAGGTAGAGGTCTCTGCGACGGGCCGATCCCTCGTCCAGAGGAGTCCTACCGACTGTGGCATGTGTCTGAGTGTGATCAAGTAAAAATAAACAACCTTGACACCTGCTGTGAGTAGGTAGAAGTGGTCAGGACTAAGAAGCTGCGAAACGAAATATTTCGAAGGATCCTAATGACTTAATCTTCAGGATCAGTCAAAGCAAGAAGGTTAGTATTTGACCCTGAAGAAGACACTACATTTATGGTCTTAGGAAATATCGGTAACTGTTATTAGTCGTAATATAAAAGACGATTGACTGTTGAGCATCGCCGCTGTATTAACCTCAAATGTCGCACAGTATGAAATAAACTCTGAATATTTGCTTCAGAGTTCCAGACTTAAGTTTTTACGGTTTGCCTATGATAGGAAGAGAATTACGGCTGATTCCCTGCCCCTTAGTACAACAGGTACTATAGCAGCGCATGCGTACTGCTTCTTAGCTTGGTCTTCTTTGACGGTATATCGCAGTTCTAAAAGAAAGTTTGTGTCCTCCATTAACCTCCGTAATACACTTTGTAAATAATGTCTGTGGTTCTCGCAGCGTCGTAAAACAAACTGTGAAGTCAGGCTAAGTCAATTCATTTGGTTACTGACATAGAAATGGAGATATCTGGGCGTCATTTCTCGAGGTAAATGATTTGCTGATTTTTGGTGTGTATGCAAGGTTGCTTATTTGTGTACACGGTCTGACGTTTGTCGCAGTTCTAAGCTGAAAACTTGTAATTTGGCAAAGTTAGCGAAGAACTTTAAACCCATAAAGTCGGTTTAATGCATTGAGGAAACGTTCTAAACGGACATGTAATGACTACGTAATAATTGCGGGCGCGGTTCCAGGGGCAGACTCAAGTACAGAACCAGGTAAACTCGTCAGTGGTCAGTGCCTGTCGCGGCGATTTACTGCATAGAGAAGTGAAAGTGAAAATAGTGTATAATTCATAGTTTAATTTGTTGTATTAAGACCGTTGTGTCTAAACTGCAGGTAAAATCCAGTAACATCTGTAAGTGTGTATTCCTGGTTCCCTTTGCTTCTGTTTAAACATTTTAACAGATTTTCACGAAATGTGTTTAAGAACATTATGCCATCAGCTAAAAGATCCATCTTAACCTTTTAAAGCCTAGCGTTAACTTTACGTACCACCCAGTTCAACATTCAAAAATTCTACGTGGTGCCCACATTGCGTTTATGTGTTTTGTACGGCTCTCAGAACAAACAGCAACTTTTGCCTTATAAAACACTAAGAGACTGGTTTTTATAACCGAAGTGGAGAGTGTTTACAGCGCGGTACGCGCTGAGTCCTTATATAAAACAGATACGTTTCGTCTTGAAAGGGTTAATTATAACTGCACGGTTTATAATTAATACATTCTAGATTAAGAAGTTATATACATGGCAACGTTAGAATTTTTTCTGGCAGCGGTGACAGTACTGCCGTCTGACCTTTTAGAGCCCAGAGATTACTTTATGTATCGCCGGATTCAGCATTTAGAAAGCCTACGTTCTTCCCACACGGTGTATTTATGTGTTTTGTGTGGATCTCAGAACAAACAGCGAGTATGTCCCTATACAGCATTAACTGACTGGATTTTATAACCGAGACGGAGTGGTTACTGCGCGGTGCGGACTAGTTAATATAATAAGTCACCACACTCTGTTCTTTGTTCTCTAGACATATTCGGCTTTCGTTCTGTACATTTGACGTTTCCATCAACAGGTTATATTTAGTTGTTCACAGGAATTTCTGTAAAGTGAGGTACCGGTAGATTCGAAGTTGTCCCTTCACTTGATTGCACCATAAACACCTATGGAGTAGTGGAAATACAGTGGCACACATTTTTCACTTCATGATTATATTATTATGTAGTATTAGCTTCACGCTTTGACCTCCTTACCCCCGTAAATGTCCGCCGGTAGGCATTGAACCGGAGATTGTGTGGGACTGAGACTCGGGCTGGACCTGTGGAAAGGAGGAAAATCTCTTGCTTCGCCGGGAGTCGAACCCCAATTTCTCGGTCGTCCATACTTACAAAGCAGCGGTTCCACATCTGATCTCTCTTCAGGTAGTACCAGGTTCGATTACCGACCTGAAAACTTTCAGCGTTTCTTCCCATTTCTACTTTACATGAAGCTGCATTGTGAATCTTTTGACCTTTGAACGTCTCTAAGGGGTTGTGACTCTTGCATTTGAACGTTCTTCGGAATGGGGGAGAGGGGTGGGCAGCGTGTGTGTCTGTCAGCGCGCAATATAACTTTCCCAAAAGACTTTGACTCAGAATGGAACAAATGTGAAACGTACTGAAAATGCGGGACTCCCCAAGAAAGTCTATTATTATGGAACCCATGGGAGTAAAGTTGGAAAACCAAGAGAGAGGGAGATCCTAACGTTTGAGTAGCAGTATAAGATAAGGCAACCTGATTGTTAAGACGCGTTCGTGTCCACGAAGAGCGACTTTTAAAGTAGAGCGTGTTGCATAAGATAACTTTATCGTCAGTGCGGGATCTTCTCCTTTGAACTTTGAAACGGATTAAGAGTCCGAAGTGTCCTCAAACTAGGGTTACCATACGTCCGGATTTTCCTGTACATATTCTATTCTCGGGATTTCAGAATTGTGTCCCAGGGGGATTTTTTTAATTTTACAAAAATGTCCCAGTTTTTGGCCTTTGTCTATAGTGACACTCGATTTTTCAGTGGTCGTTACGTACATTATATTTCGTCATTTTCGTAGACAAATTTTCAACTTCAGAACTTATTTTCACAGTCACTTCTGGTTGTTCCGAACACGTGTTCGCATAGCCCGGTTCCGGGCGTTCGTTTCGTATTGTGTGCAGTGCAGCGGACGTGTTGTGCGCTGTTTAACCTTTTAAAACCTAGCGGTAACTTTACGTACCACCAGGTTTAACATAAAAAAATTCTACGTGGTGCCCACATTGCGTTTATGTGTTTTGTACGGATCTCAGAACAAACAGCAACTTCTGCCTTATAAAACATTAAGAGATTGGTTTTTATAACCGAAGTGGAGAGTGTTTACAGCGCTGTACGCACTGAGTCCTTATATAAAACAGATACGCTTCGTCTTTAAAGGGTTGAATTACACTGCACAACATCACATGTGACATGTGACAATAATTACCGCTGTGAGAACCCCAGATGTCCCGCTGTTGCGAAGTGCATACTCTTAACTACACGTTACGTAATGAACCTGAACATTATTGGTAAAAAAATACAGAGGATAAGCAGTAAAAGTTACTGCTTCTTAGAAGGATACTCACCTTGAGCGCTTTCTCAGTTCTTAATCCCACGCAAAACCAACATTCCTTCTCGCGTTCCAATTATTTCTCTTTACAAACTCGGAAATTAAAGGCCTCCTTGCCTTTACGCGTCACGTTTCCAGTTGCTCCTCCAGGGGGTTTGAGTTTAAATTGAGCCATTTGTTGACCAGGATTTTCCATTGTTTTCTTGTGAAGGCTTATATCCCAGCCTGCCACTATTCAAACTGTAATCGATAACAATTGGTTTGTGCTTGACGTCACATTGCAGCTCTAAGAAACTTGAGTTGCTCTGGGAATGTCATTAGTTACAGCGCTGTCTTGATGTCAAATCTGCATGTAAAACACTGATACAACTTTTGACGTTTCCTTTTCGTATTCAAGCCAGTGTATTGTGGGTTGACTGTGTATGGAGCTTACCTCGTGAGGCCAAATAACGTGGGATGTGTGTCTTTAGAGAATGTTGTATTGTAGTGGAAGGCTAATATGCTCTGTGTTCTGGAGGCCCAGGGTTCGAGGTCCGAACGTCACCTAGCATGAATTGAGTCATTTCCTGTTTGATCTCAGTAACTGCAGAAAAATTCCGGAACGGTTCCCCAAATTAAACCACATCGTTTCAAGTCCATTATTCGCTAATTATTTTATTATGAACCGGGATAGCTCAGTTGGTATAGTGACTGTGATACGGGCTGGAGTTCCAGCTCCTATAAATAGCCAGCGGGAAACTGTGAAGTTTCTACAGCACAGATGCCCGTATACTTGCCGTTTATAAGCGAGATATTCTTATTAACCCTTTCAAGACTAGGATTAACTTGAATCATATATATTCAGCCCGTACCGCGCAGTAAACACACTCCGTCTCGGTTATAGATACCAGTCAGTCAGTGCTGTACAGGGAAATAATAGTTGTTTGTTCTGAGACCCACACAAAACACATAAATACACTGTGTGGGTAGACGGTAGAATTTTTGAATGTTAAACCTGGCGGTACATACAGTAACCACTGGGCTTTAAAGGGCTGCAGTCCGGACCGCGAAGTAAACACACTTCCTCTGGGTTATAAAAACCAGTCAGTTAATGCTGTCTAGGGAAATAATCGCTGTTTGTTCTGAGATCCACACAAAACACATAAATACACTGTGTGGGCAGAACGTAGAATTTGTGAATGTTAAACCTGGCGGTACATATAGTGACCACTGGGCTTTAAAGGGCTACAGTCCGTACCGCCCAGTAAACACACCCCGTCTCGGTCATACAAACCAGTCAGTTAATGCTGTATAGGGAAATAATCGCTGTTTGTTTTGAGATCCACACAAAACACATAAATACACTGTGTGGGTAGAAGGTAGAATTTTTGAATGTTAAACCTGGTGGTACGTATAGTAACCACTGGGCTTTAAAGGGTCAAGCTTAGGAAACCGTGGCAAACATGCACTGTGGGAACGCGTGCTTATTCCCCTCGCTGGAATTAGGCGCTGAAACTGACTGGTCAGGGCGTAACAGTACGAACAGCAATGAGACGAGGGACGAGCTCCATCAATATCTTTCTCATAAAAAAAGACGAAAGAAAAAAGAAGAGGAAGAATTGACAACGTTGCATGCTTCTATCCATCGTGACTAATCATCATCAGTCCCCGGACCCTTCATTTCGATAAACCCCCTCCCCTCTAACCACCGTCTTCCGAGCTCCGTCCATCCGTCCGTCTTTCATTCATTCATCCGCTTCAACGAAAATCGACTGTCACAACCTCCATTGATGTTGCAATTGCTTTGGATCATGTGGAAAATTTCTGGTGTGTGAGTCACGCTCTGAATTGTACGACAAGAGAAGTAAATTAATTGTGTGTGATTCATTACCTCCGTAATCCTATAAACATGAAATATAGGCCTGTGTAAATAATGTTTAAAAATCCATTTACTAGGTCGAAGTAAACCAACTGCTTCCTCATTACAAAAAGCAGCGGGTTAACGTTGTGTGGGGAAATATGGCGCTGTGAATTGTGAGCTTTGTACGAAACACACAAGTATGTTGTTTGTCGACAGAATTCCGGTTTTTATGATGTTAATGCAGGTAGTACATATAGTGACACTGTGGTGACAAGAAAAATGGAGGTTAATCCTAAAGTGACTGCAAACTATGGAAACAGCACAGTGTGTGTCGTACTGCGTTGATGTTGAAATGTTAGGCACTAGACAGGTTTGATTTCTGTATTTGTGGTACTGAATGTAATGCACGTACAGAATTACAGACATGGAGTTTTAAATGTCTCCAAAAGGAAAATTTAATCGATTTCACAAATGTTAAATATTCTAGAAGGCTGATGTGGTTGATCTTTATGGTAAGGTTTTACTGTGCCTGACAAATGAATTCCAGCCCTTTTTGATAAGCTAATAGCTGCTCGGCTATTCAAGAAATTTAGCTTATTGTTTAAATCCACAGATTCATTATTGTGTTCGTAATCTGTTAAATTTACCCAGCAGACAATTGGTTGCTGTACACAGGACATGATATTTGCAGGTCTTCTCCCTGTATGTTGGTATCGCTATTGCATTTGAATCTAACAAGATTAAATTTTAGAGACGAACATAAGTTAACCTGACTTATATATAAAGATTCAGTCCGTAACGCGCAGTAAACACACCCCGTGTCGGTTATAAAAACCAGTCATTTATTGATGTATAAGGAAGTAATCGCTGTTTGTTCTGACATAGGTACAGTATAGTTAAGTACACTGTGTGGGCAGAATGTAGAATTTTTTAATTTTAAATTTGGGGGTACATATAGTAACCACATAAGATTCGGATCCTGATTAAAGTATCTGAACTTAAACTGTCACAGAAGCAGGGCTGCGCTCGGTGTTAATTATTTCCCCTTTCTACGCCACCACAGCCATCTCCACACATGACGGTGCGAGAATCTTTACTGTACGTTACAGAAAATAAGGGCATAAAGTTACAAAAGTATGTCAGATACTAAGTCGGACAAACGCACCCGCTTATGATGATGTGAAAAAATGATCAAGCTTAAATTTGGACAGTGGGTGCATGCTAACCCGGCAACTGGTTTCCCGCTCGGAGTGGGTACGTTTCTTCGAGATTTAATTCGCATCGCGATATCCTCTTGTCCTTGGTGTCTGGAACAACTTTCTTAATCATGGAGTTAGTTGGCTTGAGATTTTAAATAATTTTATCGAATGAACATTGAAAGCTTTTTGTTTATCTCAACAAAGCAAACAAGTCACAAAGAGATGTGGAAACATAGAAGGCGATGGGCTACAACCACTTTGCAAAGTGATTCTCGGAAGACTAGCTTCTTCATTTGCCTGGGAGTGAATTTTTTCGTAGTCTTCCGAGAATTGCGTTGTTATCACATTGAAATTTCCAGTTTCCGCGGATGAATCCAGTTCTACGGTTTACATTGCTTATCCCGTGCATGATTATTCTTCAAAGACAATAATTTTCCAACTAATGCACTGTTTTTGTTGTCTACACATTAATACGCTTTTCTTGTGTGCGCATCCACACACAAGAATAACTTCAAATTAACAAATTATTTCTGCTTCTACAACTTATACTGAAAAAAGCTGTGTGTGTGTGTGTAACTTTTAGTTTTTTAACTGCAAGTGGGCCCCTGATGATGATAATGTAGGATCTAAACATGTGGGACTGAGATGTGAAAATATTATAAGTGTTTTAATGTATGGACATTAACCTTTTAAAGCCTAGCGGTAACTTTACGTACTGCCAGGTTTAAGATTAAAAAATTCTACGTGATGCCCACATTGCGTTTATGTGTTTTGTACGGATCTCAGAACAAACAGCAACTTTTGCCTTATAAAACATTAAGAGATTGGTTTTTATAACCGAAGTGGAGAGTGTTTACAGCGCGGTACGCACTGAGTCCTTATATAAAACAGATACGCTTCGTCTTTAAAGGGATAAAAACGGTACATTAGCTGGAAAAATATTGTATCCAGTTCCACTTGTTTAAGTTGGGCTGGCAAAATTTCCTCGAGTTATGGCCGCATTGTCTTCCTGTTTCCTTGTTTTGCACGCGCCTTAATAAGTTACCAGTGGCATATAATCAAATACGCATTCTCCTTAATTTCGAGCATGCTTTATTCAGATGGCCGATCCCAGTGGCCGCGCGGTCTAAGGCGTAGGTCTGAGGCCGAGCGCTTGCTGGGATTGTGGGTTCGAATCCCACCGGGGGCATGGATGTTTGTCTCTTGTGAGTGTTTGTGTTGTCAGGTAGAGGTCTGGAGGTCTCTGCGACGGGCCGATCACCCGTACAGAGGAGTCCTGCCGACTGTGGCATGTGTCTGAGTGTGATCAAGTGAAAATAAACAACCTCGACACCTCCTGTGAGTAGGTAGAAGAGGTAAGGAATACGCTTTATTCAAATGACATCATAATAATGTAATATGGCAGAATGGCTATTAAAATCATCGGTAGGGGGTGGACTGTATTGATGTGGCTCAGGGTGGGGACCTGTGGCGGCCTCTTGAAAACGGTAATAAACATTTTTGAGTCTCAGAAACTTCTGGGAATTTAGTGAATAATTGAGCAGTTATGAGCGTATCAAGCAGGACTCTCCTCCGTGGATTTGGTCTGATAAAAGGTAAGAGATGAAGACAAATGACAGGATGCAGAACGAATTATTTGCTTGAAGGCTTCTAATAATCACACGGAAGCAGTAATTATATAAAGGAAATGGAGATGCCTCGAAAGTGTACGTCATAGAAGTAAAGTAAACCCTCGCCCAACGCGGTTTTGACTATTTGCGGTTGAAAATGATCAAATATCATCATCATTTTCATCAGAATCATCAAGTAGTCTGTCTTGCGACGGGTTCAAAGCTTCTTTCAAAGCGAGTTCTCCACAGAGCGCGATCTAGTGCTTCCTCTTTCAATTTGCAATATCCTAACATTTCCTTAAAGTCATCCAGTAGCTGTTTATGTTCTTTTTCCTCGTTTTCCCGTGCCTTCCATCTTTCCTTCAACGATGTGTTTTATAAGGAAGTTCCTACGCGAGATATTACCAGTCAAGTGAACCTTCATTCGTTTTTATTGGACTTAAAGCCCAGTCCACTACGGAAAGGTGGAGATACCATTCAAGGGGGAATCACATATTTTGGGGGGAGCATTTCACGAGAAATTTAAATACACTTGGATTAACGCGGGCGGTTACGAGTTCAAGGGCCGCGGAACGTTGCAACACCAGCTACCCAAACACTGTGTGTGTGTTTAATGTACGGAAATATATGTATTTTAACCCTTCAAAGACGAAGCCTATCTGTTTTATATAAGGACTCAGTGCGTACCGCGCTGTAAACACTCTCCGCTTCGGTTATAAAAACCAGCCTCTTAATGTTTTGTAAGGCAAAAGTTGCTGTTTGTTCTGAGATCCGTACAAAACACATAAACGCAATGTGGGCACCACGTAGAATTTTTTACTCTTAAACCTGGTCGTATGTAACGTTACCGCTAGGCTTTAAAAGGTTAAGCGATAGAGTGAGGGAAGTCATAAACGCCCTGCCCACTTAAACCTTGTTTTTCCTATAAGATCGCGCAGCGCGGTTTTGCGCGACGCTCTGCAGTCATTCACACTGACCCCCCGCGCTAGACGAGTGAACTCTGTAATGGAAAATCAACATCAATAATTTATTGTTTACTTAATGACGCCAGTAACTTAGATTATATACACACGGTGTCGAATAGTAAAATGTGTAATTAATAATGGGTTGGAAAGTATGTGGAAGTGGTCGTAGCCTAATTTAAGGTGTTGTCAGGGTTTTTGTCTGGAGGGGCTGACGTAAACCACGAAGGATTGTCTGTCTCGGCCGGGATTCAAAGCGAGCGTCCCCTGAATGCAAGTCACAAGCGTTACCAGGCTGTACGGTGTTAACGTCGTGAGAGAAGGATTGTATTAAATTAGTTAAAGAAATGAATTTTGAACTAGTGAGTACCTTAAGATGGAAATTAAATATTTGAGGCTTTCATGAGCAGCAAATGAACATCGTTAACAACTTCTGCGGGGAAAAAATTACATATTATTGAGGTAATAACTTCAAATTACTTCCAGTTCACATAAATTGGCTGTTACCAAGAAAGGCATCTTAAGTTTTATTTTTCGTAAATAACTCATGGGTATTTTCATGTTTATATAGGTTTATTAATTTGAGAATCATTAAATATAATGAAGTTTTTTCTCCCTTAATATTCATCCAAATTAGGGGGCGGTATTTGGTTGAATTCGGGGCCCCTAATCTGTACCTACATTATATTTCCGCATGAACGCCTATACAAGAAAAGGCGAACATTCGTCTCACACGTATAATAATGTTTCAGATTATCAGGCGTTTTGATGAGATCATTGCATTCACACTCAACACACGATCGTGTCAAATATATAGGCTCTTGAAGACATAGGATTAAGGAAGGTGAGAAGTAACGAGCCTGTTACCTGTGTACGAGGCTTTGTGAGAGAGCCACAGTAGATTCTAGCCTGTGTCTGATAATTGGTACATTTCTAACAGGTAGGAAAACCCGATTATGCAACATCTCTATTGAACACGAATGTGAGATATGCAGTAGTGAGGACACGGAAGGATGTCCAGTGGATGGTGGGGATGACGGTGTTTGATGCTCCATCATTCTTGCTACTGTATTCCCCTCTTCAGCCCCTCTGTAGTTTAATTGAACCAGCCAGTGGTTTTGTAGCTTGAGGAAGTTATCATGTGGTCATCAGTACGAACACCAAGGTGAACAAGATGGCGAGAAGATAGGAGGGGAATCGTAACATCTGGAGGAAGTGTGTACATCGGACATACATCTGTGGCTTCACTTTATCATTCCAGCTAAATCTGGAGGAAGTGTGTACATCGGACATCCATCTGTGGCTTCACTTTATCATTCCAGCTAAATCTGGAGGGAGTGTGTACATCGGACATCTTTCTGTGGCTTCATTTTATCATTCCAGCTAAATCTGGAGGGAGTGTGTACATCGGACATCTTTCTGTGGCTTCACTTTATCATTCCAGCTAAATATGGAGGAAGTGTGTACATCGGACATCTTTCTGTGGCTTCACTTTATCATTCCAGCTAAATATGGAGGAAGTGTGTACATCGGACATCTTTCTATGGCTTCACTTTATCATTCCAGTTAAATCCCATTCTTTTAGCCTGTTTCTCTATCATTTCGTGTGGCTGTTCTCCAAGAAGTTTCCATACCAAAAGTCTGCTTTGTGATATTTGAGGCTCTTAAAGCAGTGATTGGATTTTGACGCCGTTTAGTATATACCGACGTTTCAAGAGAATTTCTTTTCTCTATAATATTTTATGTAGGCGGGACGCTTCTCTAAAATATCGGTACATATCTACCACAATACGCAGCATCAGTTCAAAGAAATTCTGTATTTTGTGTCTTCCACTTCGAGCTGCATGTATAGCCCATCGCAGTCACCGAACAGGTTTAGTTATCTTTAGCGTTGAATGACATATTGCGCGATTTTACTTAGCCTTTCTCGGTGATTTCCATCAAAGTAATTTGGATATAAACCACAGCTACTTCCACATTCTCTTTCTAGGTGACTGTCATCAATGTAATTTAGATATAAACCACAGCTACTTCCAAATTCTCTTTCTAGGTGAGTGTCATCAATGTAATTTAGAAATAAACCACAGCTACTTCCAAATTCTCTTTCTAGGTGAGTGTCATCAATGTAATTTAGAAATAAACCACAGCTACTTCCAAATTCTCTTTCTAGGTGAGTGTCGCCAAAGTAATTTATAAATAAGCCGCGCGTTCTTCCAAATTCTTATCTCGTACTGTCATTCTTGATCGACTTAAGTATGTATCACTCAACTCTTTGTAACGTGTAGTTGAAACATTGTCGTTGAATAACAACAGAAAATCGATTTAACAAGACGTTTAAGAAGGGATGGAGCTGGAACGAATTCTGTAGGTCACAGTGTTGTCGTTCAGGCAAGGAAGAATTTGTGCTTTGTGTTTAAGGTGTTTGTAGATGAACCAGAATCGTCACGAGGATTAATGCGAGTTTGTACCTGAATTTTCTTGCACAGAAATTAATTTTTTCTTCATTCAGTGGCAACAGTTCCGGTTCCATGGTTTGTGTACCGTGAATTGAGTCATGCAGCGGACGTAAGCTAGCTTTGTGACGATAAGTACACACACGTTATAGCCATATAAAAGTCATATCAGCTTTAACTCAGAAGGGAAGAAAGCCCTAGGGACTGCGCAGTCACAGATTTGTTAAGCAGAAAACGAAGGATTTCTTTCTGGGTAGTTCAATTTAATCATTGTCTCTTCTGTCACGTTTGTGTTGCAACAGCCAAGTGCGTTGAGTTGGTTCGCTTTGAAATTATTCGCACGTGATACTAAAATAAAATAAATACATTGTTTAACCTTTTAAGGCGTAGCGGTAACTTTACGTACCGCCAGGTTTAACATTGAAAAATTATACGTGGTGCCCACATTGCGTTTATGTGTTTTGTACGGATCTCAGAACAAACAGCAACTTTTGCCTTATAAAACATTAAGGGATTGGTTTTTACAACCGAAGTGGAGAGTGTTTACAGCGCGGTACGGACCGAGTCCTTACATAAAACAGACACGCTTCGTCTTTAACCTTTTAAAGCCTAGCGGTAACTTTACATACTGCCAGGTTTAACATTAAAAAATTCTACGTGGTGCCCACATTGCGTTTATGTGTTTTGTACGGATCTCAGAACAAACAGCAACTTTGGCCTTATGACACATTAAGAGACTGGTTTTTATAACCGAAGTGGAGAGTGTTTACAGCGCGGTACGCACTGAGTCCTTATATAAAACAGATACGCTTCGTCTTTAAAGGGTTAATAGCGATATTTTGTATATATTTATATATAAAAGTGAACTAAATTCAATATCAGCCTATTCTGACCTCATACAGACTGTCATCTTTTTTCTAGGTCGGGAGGATGGCTATGCGTACATTGTTTTGGAACTGTTGTTGATTATTCAGTGTCCTGTAATTTCGGAAATATGGCTTACGCGTAGTATTACTGTTGTTAAATTTTTTGTAAGACAGTTGCGGATAAATGTGTTGCTTATAAAGCGTTCGTGTCATACTTCTGTTTAAGATTCGCGGTGGTGGTTGCGCTCTGTCTCGACCGCGAGGGACATTACCTGACGGTTTTCCGTAACATTCTTCAGTATTACGCCATTGAAGACTGACGCTTAGCTAAATATTGCTCTGTAGAAAAGCATTCAGTTTAATGTTGTATTATTTATGTGCGTTTACAAAATTGCGAAAAGCGACTGTTTCGTTATGTCTGTCTGTCCGCATGAAACAACCCGGCTCCCACTGGACGGATTTTCATGAAATTTGGTATGTGAGTATTTTTCGGAAATATGTCGAGAAAATTCAAGTTGCATTAAAATCTGACCAGGATAACGGGTACTCTACATGAAGACCTATGTACATTTATGGTAATATCTCGCTGAATTCTTCCTAGAATGAGAAATATTTCGGACAAAAGTTGTAGAGAAAATCAAAACGCGTTTTATTTTCAATAACTTTTTTTCCTAAAATCGTGCCGTTTATGAGATAATGTGGAAAAATATGGTAGAGTGGGACAGGCCACAGATGACAATATAATAAGGCGCATGTGCTTTGCGTGCTGGATAACTAAGGCTACAAACACAACGCTCAGAATATCTAATACTTATTGCTTTTCCAAGTCAGCAGTGGTTGGGCGAACGTGTGTCAGTGGTACGTTACACGTACATTTTATATCTTGGTTTGTTACCCCGTGTCGAGTGGGTATCGACACGGGGTAACAACCCAGATTACTGAAATCTCTAGTAACACCGCTGTGAGAATGTCAAATGTCGGAAAACGTCAGTAACAGGAATATGTCAGTGGTAAGTGGGTGGGTTTAACCCTTTAAAGACGAAGCGTATCTGTTTTATATAAGGACTCAGTGCGTACCGCGCTGTAAACACTCTCCACTTCGGTTATAAAAACCAGTCTCTTAATGTTTTATAAGGCAAAAGTTGCTGTTTGTTCTGAGATCCGTACAAAACACATAAACGCAATGTGGGCACCACGTAGAATTTTTGAATTTTAAACCTGGTTTATGTAAAGTTACCGCTAGGCTTTAAAAGGTTAAGACTTGTGTTGATCCTGCCATAAATCCAACAGTAATAAAGATATAAGGGTCGCGGACTACATGTTGAAAATGTTTGCTAGTGGTCGACATGAAGGAGCTGTGGAATGTCTGCAGATATGGAGCGAGAGATACAGTTAGACACGTTCGGATGTTTTATGTGGTGATCTTGCAAAAAAAGAGCCGTGTTCCGTATATGGCAGTGTAAGCCACAATAAACCTGTTGAGTTGTTGCACGTTTCTAGTGAATAACGTAACTTGACCACGTAGATAAAAATTCTGCTTGTGTCCTCGGTAAAGACTGGTTATCTCTAGTTTTTGGTATACTTTTAAAAATCTGTTTTCGTTTGAGTGTATTTTAATGCAACAGCAAGTTAGTTAACTGATTCCGTTTGTCTGAACTCAATTAACCATTAAAAATAAACGACAAAGATTCCTGCAGTGTATGGAGAGAGAGAGAGAGATATTGGACCAGCCCTCTCTGAATATTTCTTACCTGCTAATTCAGGGATGACCAAAAAATTGTTACCTGAAATCAAATTTGTGTGGTTAACTCAGATTTAATTATTTCGATACTACGAAATAAGTTGTAGCTTAGACACACATGCTTTCTCTGAATTCCTTTGGTTTTTAACAACGAGATTGAAAAAAAAATCCTATGAGTTTTTTTTACGTTGTCGCGATTGTGAAATTTTATGTCGGGTTTCCACAGATTTTACAAAAATCTGAGAGCCGTCCCCCCCCCCCCGCCAGTTTGTTGGCGCCAGAAGCATGACATCAACTAAGTTCCATACTGAGGCCCCTCGTTTTGACAGTGACCTGTGGACTTCACTGTTATCTGGTAATTTAGGCCTGATGCATGTGTGCTGATATATATATATACAGTTTTTGTGTAAGCGGGGGAAAAATCTTAAATAATTACACTGAAGCTGTTAGTCTGCTACCGTCCATTTAGTCGCCCGGGTGACCAGAGTCCCGGAATTTCTGCACCTCTGCTTTAGGTTGCGGTCCCGATGGCCCAGAGTTTCATTCTTATTTACCATGTGGCTGATAGTAAATCTCTTATGAGAGATTTGAGGTTTTATTGGCTGTGGGGATGTGGATTGTGGTCCAGACGCTCCGAATTTCTTCGGTATTTACCATGTCACCATAAACCCGCTCTCGAGATAAGATTTAACAGCAGTAAATTTAGGTTATGGCCTTTGGGATTATGACGTTATATAGTCCTGTACTTAGTGGCTAGAGTTTTAGAGAAACATTCTGCCTGTATTTTTAATGTAGAAGATAGAAGAAGGTGGTTTCTCCGAAACGTCGGTAAGATTAAATGAGTCTGCATGGCGTCGTAACCTAGAAGACAGTCTAAACCCCTTAAGAAATGTCGTTACAGTTGAAGAAGTAAAATTTATGCTGCATCGAAATGTTATACCAAAAGCCGTTGGTTTCTTCAAAGAAACCCAGCGTGGTAAGTGTTAATCATCTGAAAGCTGAAAGAATAAACTAAACAAGATAGGCAGTGTGCGTATAACGTAACATTAAGTTGCGCTTGCGTAACCATTCTGGCAGTAAAAAAGCAATAAGTATTAAATATTATGAGTCTGTGTGTCCGCATTCTTGCCTTAGTTATCCGACATGCAGAGCGCATGCGCCGTATTTTATTGTCATCTGTGGCCTGTCTGGCTGTACCGTATTTTGCCACATTATGTCATAAAAGGCACAATTTTTGGAAAAAACTTATTGAACAGAAAATGTGTTTCGATTTTCTCTGCAACGTTTGTCCGAAACTTTTCTCATTATGAGAAGAATTCAGAGATATATTATAAATGTGCATGGGTTTTCATGTAAAGTACCCGTTACTCTTGTCGGATTTTAATCAAACTTGACTTTTCTAGGCAGATTTGCAAAAAATTAGCAGATATAAAATTTCATTAAAATCCATCCAGTTGGAACCTAGTAGTTCCATGCGGACGTACGGACGGAGTGACAGACAGGCATGACGAACATAATAGTTGCTTTTTGCAATTTTGCGAACACGTTTAAAAACTCACTCTTGTGGCAGACCACAAAATGAACGTTGAAGAGCCCATGATTTGAGGGGAGAATTAAACGTCCTGCAGTAGATTTAAACGTCTTGCAATATATTTAAACGTGCTGCAATAGATTTAAACGCCCTTCAGTAGATTTAAACGCCCTGGAGTAGATTTAAACACCCTGCAGTAGATTTAAACGCCCTGCAGTAGATTTAAACGTCCTGCAGTAGATTTAAACATCCTGCAGTAGATTTAACGTCCTTCATTAGATTTAAACGTCCTGCAGTAGATTTAAACGTCGTGCAGTACATTTTCAAGCTGTTTTGCGGGTTCTGTCCATCTCCACACAGCATTCCGTGTGTTCGCAAGTGGCGACAAGTTGCGTACTCGTGCCGTTCATAAAGTTTCTATTCCTGGCAGTAATAAGACGGTGCTGCATTTCCTCGGCGGTGCTCATTACAGCCTGTGCTTAAATCATGCATAAAGTTGCGTGCCCTCTTGGCAGCAATTCAGCTGCAGGAGGTTTAAGGAACACCATCCCACTCTCAAGACAAGACAAAGCACCAACACGTCACACGTTTGAACTAAGACTTCGTAGTATCGTATCACGTAAGTGGGCCTCACGCAGCAGTGGCCAGTTTTTCCAAGTCCCTTTTCTGTTTTTGATTCAAAAACGTTGTTAATCATTTTATCAGGGCGGCAAGTGCTGTTTTGACGTTGGTGCTGGGTTTCGCAAAATCTCAACGTAAGGCGAAACAACGAAGAACTTAGCTTTTTATCTCTTAAGCCTTTAAAGACGAAGCTTATCTGTTTTATATAAGGACTCAGTGCGTACCGCGCTGTAAACACTCTCCACTTCGGTTATAAAAACCAATCTCGTAATGTTTTATAAGGCAAAAGTTGCTGCTTGTTCTGAGATCCGTACAAAACACATAAACGCAATGTGGGCACCACGTAGGAGTTTTGAATGTTCAACCGGGTAACACGTAAAGTTACCGCTAGGCTTTAAAAGGTTAATAATCAATTCAAATACTCGAGGAAAAAATGTTGATCCGAGAATTGCAGAACAGTAGACCAACACGTGCACACTCTTTATAAAATGTTCGTGAAATATGTTTACTCACAAACCCGACATGTTTCGGTACAACTTGGTACCATCACCAGGGATGGTACTGAAAATAAAACACTGGTCATTAAACATTAGAGGGTCCGATGTATGCCGTGTGTAAGTACATTCTAAGTGTTTTTTATACAAGTGTTTTAGTTTTCAAGTGAAACTACTTATGCAAGGCATGCGTCGGACCCTCTAATGTTTAATGACCAGTGTTTTATTTTCAGTACCATCCCTGGTGATGGTACCAAGTTGTACCGAAACGTATCGAGTTTGTGAGTAAACATCTTTTACGATCATTTTATAAAAAGTGTGCACGTGTTGGTCTACTGTTCTACAATTTTAGAAACTACGTGCTCGGTATTAATAATGTAAAAAATATTGATACGACTTTGGGTAATGTTCGTCAGATATTTAGTCAGTGACGTTTTTTAGCGGTAAAGCGAAATAGCGTTATTCGGGGACGAAGTAAAAGAGGGCTCTGGCTGTATTGTCCAGTATGTCATCTGTCTGTAGATAAGTAAGTCATAAAAGGCTGCCTGTATCTAAAAATGTAACGCTATTGCCCGTTTCCAACTGCAAACCAAATACAGAAGGCTAAAAAAGACCACGAAATTTTCTCCGTACTCTTGCCGTTGTACACTATGCCAGTGTATCCCAGCCAAGGTTCCACAGAATATCATTAGGGGGTCCCGCGATAAATTTTGGAATAAATACGTACAAATTTTATAATTTTTTAATACCGCGAAAAATTCCAAATATTCATCGAAAGAAAGGACAGAAATGCTTAAAATTTGTTATTACAGCGTAAGCTGAATTATATAGATATATAGCAGCTCTTTACAAATACATTTTCTTGGCAATAATTTAACAGTAACTAAATTTCGTTTGCCGTTATCAACTTTTCCTGGCCTGCAAACGTTCTCATTGGTAGGGGTTCCTCTGGGTGTGAAAATTTATTATAGTGGTTCCTGCAAGGAAGAAACGTTGAGAAACACTGCACTCCGCAGTATCCAGCGCTTTCTAATCTGTGTGCAAATACTGCAGTAGAATTCTCTATAATATTGGAGTCATTGTTTGCAGTTGCTTTCTTTTTTAAATTACATCATTAATATTTTACAAGGCAAAAGTTGCTGTTTGTTCTGAGATCCATACAAAACACATAAACGCAATGTAGGCACCACGTAGAATTTTTTAATGTTAAACCTGGTCGTATGTAAAGTTACCGCTACGCTGTAAAAGGTTAACTGAATGTCATTGCTTCTTTATAGGTTTAGTTGTTGTATAATGTGGTATTTACAAGAGACTAATCCTATTTTGGATGGAGTTATGACACATCTACTCTGTGTCTGATAGTTATTCCATGCGCCGACGCGGCAATCTGTTTCTCTTTGTGATAAGCAAACCGACACTGTGGTGTTCTATCGCTCCCACCCGCTTTTCGTTATCCGTCTCACGCTTCAAGTTTTTTTTCGTTAAATGTCAAGCAGGAAATGATCACTTGGCGGCGGATGGATGGTTACACTCTTCAAAACCACTTCCCGGATGGTAACATCAAGTAATCGGGACTTGAATCAAGTATAACTGTCACGAGCAAATATCCTACCAATATGTACTATGCTCCATCCACGATTTTATAATCCCTTATATCATTTCCCAGCGATGTCGCCCAGCATTGGACCCAGTGCTCCAAAGTCATATTTACCCTTTAAGGACAGAAAGAAAGTGAAAGTACTTTTCTATCCAATGCTCCCCAACTTCTGAAGGAACGTTGCTTTTTGGAAGGTTCCCAAGTCTCAGCAATTTGGTATTCTGGTAAGAGCAACGTGTAGATGACGCGTGGAGGACTGATGGAAAGGTACTGACAGCGCAAACCCGAAATTCTCGGTGAACAGCCTGTCGCATTGCCACTTCGTCCACGTACCTCACATGGGCTGGACTGGGATCAAACCCGGTCCTCCGTCGTAAAAGGCCGGCGACTAACCGCCAGAGCCATAGCACGGCCTTTAGTAACAGAAGTTAGCCTGAATTTGTATTTAATGGTTCATTTCGTACCGCGCAGTAAGCACGTTGATTCTCGGTTATGAAAACCAATCAGTTAATGATGTGTAAGGAGACAGTCGTTTGTTTTTATGTCCATACCTTTTAATGTTGAAGCTGGTGAAGTTTCTAACAGACTTCAAAGGGTAACACTACCCGTATAAGAAGGCTAAACAGCCGAACTCTGGGAAAGTTCAAACGCATGCCGTTTCGGGTTTTCGAGGAGCGTCGGACGGAGGAGTACTTACATTTGTTTATATAAGTACTTGAGCGACGTTAGCTTCTCAAGAAGTACTCCTAAGTAAGTATTTTGTGGAGCTGTGATCAAGCTGTTTGCCGTCAGATATGAAGTTACGGTATTGTCTTGTTAGGCTAGCTTGTGTTAACCTTTTAAAGCCTAGCGGTAACTTTACGTACCACCAGGTTTAATATTAAAAAATTCTACGTGGTGCCCACATTGCGTTTATGTGTTTTGTACGGATCTCAGAATAAATAGCAACTTTTGCCTTATAAAACATTAAGAGATTGGTTTTTATAACCGAAGTGGAGAGTGTTTACAGCGCGGTACGCACTGAGTCCTTATATAAAACAGATACGCTTCGTCTTTAAAGGGTTAAATATGTGGTGTGTGGTAGTATCTGCCCCTTCGGGCGTTCAAAGGAACCACACGCGTCACAGAGCACAGGAAAGTTGGAGTGTTTGTGTTTTCCGGGCATCAGTGGCCCAGTCAATAGTCTGTGCACATGGCCTCAACTCCTGGAGAAAGGAGCCAACACTGCCCTGTTCGCTCACTCGTTAACCAAGTAACTAAGTTTCAACAATGCGGGTGCTTTTGTGTGTTGGGTTGACCTGCGTCTGTTACAGAGTGAAGATGCCGTGCTGCGAGTCCCACGATAGTGACACTAGTTTGAGGTTTCCTATGAGAAATAAGTTTTTTTATAATTTTTTTTTTCAGTTTTACCGTCTTTCTAGGATGTGATGCCGTGTAGTGTGGTAGAAATAGAGGTCTATGAATATTTGGGAGAAATATGGCAGTATTTTCCGCCGAAACGTCGAATTTCCATCACACTACACGGCGTCATATCCCATAAAATGGTAATTTTCATAGTCACTGCCATGAGAATTTCATATCTCACATTTATAAGTTCTTAATGTGCTAGCATAGTAATCACATTTAGTGCATTCAAGTAGAATGTGATTGAATGTTTAGAAGGCAATAGCTACAGGGCGTATCTTTTATCGCTCTCCTGAGCATCCCAGGTGTCACGGGATGTCGCAGCGGATGCAGGCTTTCTATGCAATAAAGCTCCCCTGCTTGGTGCGCCGATACGGAATAATACCGTGAAGGTTGTAGACTGTGACCGAGGTGGCTGAATCTTTGGGTGATGCGAGTGTATAATGCGTTTCATTTTTACAGCAGGGATGTTGAACCCTCGGTTTCTGTGTAACACCAAAACATATGTGTCAAATTCGCGCGGCCGGTTTATTCTGCTGTGAGATTGGCGGACATACTACCTCCCTTCATATCGTTTCACACTCCACCTGTCACTGTATCACAAACACTGTTGAGAAGTGCCGATCTCGCTGTTGGGGGAGTTCAGTTGGTTATACTAAGTAGATAACGGGAGAGACGGCCGAAGAACTGGGGCCTTGTTCGTGGGAGGGGCAAAAGATTTTCCTTCATTGTGTCCGAACAGGTTCTTGGGGCCCTGCGCCGTCACTTTTTCCGTCGATAGCGTCGGTAATACGGCCGAAACCTTAAGCTGACCGCTTACATTTATTTAGTACTGTGGTTAATGCTTGGTGTTGTACGTCCATTCTTGAATATGCCGTGATGTCTGTGCTTAGTTAAGTACAGCGATGACTCCCCCAGTCTGTGTGTTACCTGTGGCTACACAGAAAGATGGGCACTTTGCCACGGGGCTCCAACTTTGTGTTGCGGTCCGTATATCAGCCACTCGCCTGCGATAGTTTAATCCTTTGCTTTGGGATGAATGTAGGAATATTCTAGCAGAGCAGGGGTGGACAATTGTAGATCCTGGAGGATTCCATATACTGTTTTGAGGTAAGGCAAAACAGAAACCTCGTTTGGAAGAGTCTGTCGTTATGCAAGTGTTAAAAATATCGTTAACTGTCGATTATTCTAATTAAACGTGTCATATAAGTACAAAACGACATCACTGTTTCGTACAGTGTTTTTTAATCGCACACCAGACCATAGCAGCTTTATCATTTAGGAAGCCTGCATCGGCCACGGCATCGCATGGCTGGTGAAGTTCTCAGGTCAGAGATGAGAGGTACTTCTGTGTAGTAGTTTGGGTGTAAGTGAGAGTCAAACCATGGTTCCCTGTGATTTACGCGCTGAGGGCGAAGAAAAAGTTGAGCATGGAGCATACAATAACAACGTAGCTTGAGTTACTCTAAAAAAAAGAGACGAGTCATGTAAAAAGGTCGTGGAGTAAAGCTTGAACATTATTGTTGCTCGTCATGTGAAATTCACGTGGCTAGTTACGTAATAAAATTGTGACAGTATTTCTGAATGTGTCAAAAACTAGCAATAGACCAAATCATCAATAAACATTGTTAACCTTTTAAAGCCTAGCGGTAACTTTACATACGATCAGGTTTAACATTAAAAAATTCTACGTAGTGCCCACATTGCGTTTATGTGTTTTGTACGGATCTCAGAACAAACAGCAACTTTTGCCTTATAAAACATCAAGAGACTGGTTTTTCTAACCGAAGTGGAGAGTGTTTACAGCGCGGTACGCACTGAGTCCTTATATAAAACAGATACGCTTCGTCTTTAAAGGGTTAATTATCCGGAACATCGTTAGCTAAATAACCTCACACGAGAGATGTGATGCGTCTTCTGCGAAGTACGAACCAAAATTGTATTTATCGCAAATAAGGCAGGATTTTTAAAGTCTGTGCCATTCATGACTTGGGCAGTTAGTTGCCTGCCTGTCAACGTGAAGGCCCCCATTCGATCTCAGATCAGTCCGTGTGAGATTTGTGGTGGACTGAGTGACACTAGGACAGGTTCCACCCACCTTCCCGCCGAGTGCTTCGGGTTTTTCCCTGTCAGTATCTTTCCATTAATGCCAGAAGCGTTGAAACAAAGCAGTCTTTTTCCGGTTATCGGGGACATTCGGGCAGAAAAGTACTTTCGTTTCATTTGTTTACACTTTTAAAGGGATGGATGTGCTGTAGATCAGCTGATATCCCTCTTTCTATTGAATAATTTTGAAATCTTTTGAATACGATAATTGTTGCCTTCTGTAAAAGATAAGGAGTGTACTTAGCAGCTGACCTGCTGTCAGGTTCTCAAAAAATGCTCTGCTCCATGGAATTAGCTATTAATCTTTTAAAGACGAAGCGTATCTGTTTTATATAAGGACTCAGTGCGTACCGCGCAGTAAACACTCTCCAGTTCGGTTATAAAAACCAATCTCTTAATGTTTTATAAGGCAAAAGTTGCTGTTTGTTCTGAGATCCGTACAAAACACATAAACGCAATGTGGGCACCACGTAGAATTTTTTAATGTTAAACCTGGTCGTATGTAAAGTTACCGCTAGGCTTTAAAAGGTTAAGAACTTTATTGTCAGAATGTTTTAATATTTTTGCAGTCCTTCTGCGATCCGTGGGCCGTGCTTTGTTCACCCTTGCACAAAGCTCGCGAGATATTCTACAATTTCACGCTTCACATCCCGTGCACCCTACTTGGCCTGTGATGCCTACGGCTCTGTAACACAGAAGCCTGGAACTAAAGATCGGTGTAACACTAACCTGTAATGCCGACAGTACTGCAGTGTTCGGTCGCGAAGTGGTGGATCATTTGCTGCAAATAGTGTAGATGAAACGCGTTTGTGTCCGAGTCGAATAATTCAAGGGCGAAATTTGTTATATCCATTTTGGGCGTTTTTTATGGATTTTAATAGATGTTCATGTGAAGGACCCAAGGACGCCACATATTATTATTATTATTATTATTATTATTATTATTATTATTTCTTACTGCAGTTGGGTTTTCACCCGGTGGCAGCAGTCTTACACCAGTACAGACACACACAATACAATAACACATACATAAACGGAACAGCACAAATTGCAGTATACGTATTGGCAGTTCACCCACACAATACAATGTGCCTACACTAATACAATATACAATATACATATGTATATACAATATACAATATACAATATACATATGTAGCAAAAAGTTACAGAAATTACATGTCACTGCGGGCTTATGCACACAGGAACAAAAATGTCATTCTGTATCGACTGTGATTCATCTAAAGGAAGGATGAATGAGAATTGATAGAGGGTGAAGGTTTCACTGTTTGCTAAAGCTGTTGTAGTTTTCTAGACCGCGCAACCATGAGGTGCACTTGTGTTTTATGGCTTGGCTCGATTTGGTAGGAGGAGAGTCCGGCTCATCGGTCTGTGTGCGCACGCACTTTGAAAGCCCACATCTGTTAGTCATATCGTATGCTGTTTAAACGAATCGTCTTGAAACTTAGGGCTGGTCGCACGTCATTTTAATCGATGAAGGCTGTAAACATTCTCTTTAAAATTAAACACACCACTAAGAAGATTTCAAACTTTTAATGGCAATATAATTATTTAATTTAGAACTTTATTGTTGTATTTTGATATGTTATACGAACCATCCGGGGACAGGGAGCCTTTTTTTGAGTCTTCATCGCTCATGACGAAATTTTATTTTGTTTCTGTAAATGAAGGAAAAAATCCTGGGAAACTCAGCTGGCCCGGATTCTATAATTAAAATAAATTCAACGAGGGGCCACATGAAATTAACTGTTGGGACGCGCGTTTGAGACCCCTGACCTATACGAATTGGTAGGTAATTCGTTACCGACGTTTCGGCACAAACTGTCTGTCCCATCGTCAAGGGTCAAGCAGTCCAAGAAGAATAATCTTTGCTTGAGCCTTGAAGATGGGACCGTGTAGGTTGTCCCGAAATTTCGGTAACTACCACTCAACGCTGCGTAACATCCCAGAAGAGCGAAGATCTCATTTACACCGCGGCGGAAGTCTGAAACCACTAATCAGAATTTAGGTTCTTTTGTTCTGGGTAGATCGTAGCCTGAAGATGGAAACAGCAAGTTCTTGCAGAACGTTGGTAACAATGTACCAGAACGGACGGTGCCCAAACCCAAAGTGTAAAAGATATTTTTTATTTACCAACTAAATGCGACGCATGGGGCGACCTGATATCAATACGGGTCCATTTTAACCTGAAGTACATGATACTTCGTAGCGCGAAATGAGATTAGTTTATTGGCTGTGGCTAATATAGCAGTGTTCTGTTGTTTCATCATTGGCTTTGTTGAACGCAGCTGATTAGGAGCAAGATGTTACCGTACTTTGCCAAGATATTCTGTGGTAATATATCTTGAAGCTACTGATGTCGAATCCTCCTCCCCCCACACCCTGCCCGTTATGTTCAAAACTTTACGTAGTTTAAACTGTTTCCCCATGTTATAATGGTAAGGTTCACAGCGTTCTTGTGTTGCTGCCGTGACGATATAAATGAACAGTACGGCGCAGCAGAAGGATTCCGGTTGTCGTCAGTTCTACCCGGTCACACGATACACGGAATTGCAGTTTGTGGAATTTTAACTGCTGCGTCGTTTTACGTTGAGCGAATTTGTTCAAGCTGTAACGTTTCTGGTTCGTGTTTGGGAGGTACCCGTTTCGAATCTCGTCTGGATCATCGTTTTACTTCAGGCATAATGTCAGAAACCATTAAGTGTCTCCAGTCACTACACGCAAATACCGGGCACGCCTTAAATTTTGGTACAGTATTTTTATTCCACAACTCTTCAAATTCACCATTCACTGTCAGCCAATCGTACGACGCTATAATACAGGGGTGCACAAATCCCGGGATCCAGGTCTTCCTGACGTTTTAATTTTATACTGTGACGCCATCTGATATTTTTGGAACTTGATTCAGGTCACTTTTCTGGCGCCTAGAATTTTTTGAGGTGGCTACTAGATTTTGGGAAAATTTGTGCACCCATGCTTTAAGAGTCTGAGTTATTTGTGGCTTCGTTAGATGAATATAGCAAAACCTCCCATTTAAGATTCTTTTGAGGGACAAGCTAGGGTTTTCGTATGTCCACGTATTTTTGTGTTTTCTGTGGTACTCATAACAAACACTGGTTATACAACCTTAACTGATTGGTTTTTATAACTGAGAGGCTTTGTGTTTACTGCGCGGTATGGACTGGGTCTTTAAATATAATTCAGGTTAATTTTCTTCTGTAAACTGTTAAGTGCCGAGGTTAATTATAATTTACATGGAACTGTACCTCTACTCCATCATACCTTTTCATCATACAGTGGTAAATTAGACAGAGAGACAATGTTATCTTCAGCACAGAGTATGCAGTAGGTAGGCTGCATAATTATCTCCTTATCTCAGTGTTTTAATCTCATACCCAATTTGAGTCGCGTGATTTAAGTTGTATGAGAACGGATTAAATGAGCATTGAAGTCTTGCGATATGTTGTTTCCCCTGTGGAATGGTAAACAGTCGCTAGAATTTGGGTAACTATTTACCAGTCCACGTGGCATATATTACAGGAAACCGAGAACTTTAAAATCTCGTCGGGTCTTAAATGACTTCACGAACTCGCAAGTTCTCGTAAATACGAAAACATTTAACCCTTTAAAGACGAAGCGTGTGTGTTTTATATAAGGGCTCAGTGCGTACTGCGCTGTAAACACTCTCCACTTCGGTTATAAAAACCAGTCTCTTAATGTTTTATAAGGCAAAAGTTGCTGTTTGTTTTCAGATCCGTACAAAACACATAAACGCAATGTGGGCACCACGTAGAATTTTTTAATGTTAAACCTGGTGGTATGTAAAGTTACCGCTAGGCTGTAAAAGGTTAAGCTGCGGCTTATGTAATTTTCTGCATTATCCTACTCAAAATTGCACTTGGTAGTCTGTAAATACCGTTAATTCTGGTTCTTTTTCTCATCATGCATTTCAGCGTGTAATTAAGGCTGCGTTACCGATTCCATATAAGGAATTAGCAGGTTATTTGAACCGCATTGTTGAGATGGTAACACACTTCCTTTCGTGTCAATAATACAGGTCCGAATTCAGGCCGCCTTCTGTGCACCTGCTTTGTGTGTCGGCTGTACAAGTTAATTTATTTATTTCTTTTTATACTTCCATTCTTTGGACTCTTTGTATTTTTTTTTCTTCACCTCGTCTGTTCACCGATTATAGTTGTCCTTGGTCAGTCATTATCAAGGTCGGGGACTTAGTTCGAGACCCGCCTCCCATACATTTTGGCGGATGTTACGTCATAACCAGTGAATGGCTTCTCATAACAAAATGGAGGAAGTGTTACAACAGACGGTACACTCGCAGATCTAAAAAAGTGGGACACCATACTTTCTCAGTTTATGTACGGATGGGTTATATAGTTCCAGGCCAACTAACGGGTGTTTCTACAGCTCTGAAGTTGAAAGCTTTAGCAGTGCGGCTACTTCAAAGAATAAAATGAAAGGCAGTCAAGTTACGAGTCTATCGTGGCGAGTGGGGGGGGGGGGGGCGTAGGAGGGCGTGACAGAACATATGCTGCAGCTTTATAACAAGAGCGTACATTGTGCATGCATACGCAAGCACACACACACACATTAAATTGCAAAACGAGGGGAAGGCTTGGTACTGTTTGCTAAGTTAAATTAAGGAACCAGTATGTGTCACAGCCATTTTTACATAAATTAACAACTTAATGTCAAATTCCAGACATGGTTTAGTCTATTGAAGCCATTATCTGGATGTTGTGTTCCAAACACACGTGTTTCAAAACATTACATGTTATATTAACCCTTTAAAGACGAAGCGTATCTGTTTTATATAAGGACTCAGTGCGTACCGCGCTGTAAACACTCTCCACTTCGGTTATAAAAACGAGTCTCTTAATGTTTTATAAGGCAAAAGTTGCTGTTTGTTCTGAGATCCGTACAAAACACATAAACGCAATGTGGGCACCACGTAGAATTTTTTAATGTTAAACCTGGTGGTACGCAAAGTTACCGCTAGGCTTTGATTTTCACAATAGTTGCACCCGTTGCCTTACAACTGTTACAGTATTCAGACTTCCCAACCTGTTAGCGTACATTCTGTAGTTACTCGACCAGGGTATGGGCGTCCCGGGAGTCAAATCTCAGTAGGAGCAAGGGACTTTTGTTTTCTCCGAATCGTCCAGAACGACTCTGGGTTCCACTCAGCCTCCTATACAAGGGTTGCCGAGGGTAAAGCGGCCGGCACGTGAAGCTACCTACCTTCATCATCTAGTGCTGAGGATAAAAATGAGTGGAACTATACCTCTACTGCCCATTATGCCTTACCTTTTTTTGTAATCTGATTAAAACATTGTCATGAATGCGGGGAATGTTGTATGCAGAATATAGATTGCAGAAGGCTATATTAACCTTTTAAAGCCTAGCGGTAACTTTACGTACTACCCGGTTTAACAATCAAAAATTCTACGTGGTGCCCACATCGCGTTTATGTGTTTTGTACGGATCTCAGAACAAACAGCAACTGTTGCCTTATAAAACATTAAGAGACTGGCCTTTATAACCGAAGTGGAGAGTGTTTACAGCGCAGTACGCACTGAGTCCTTATATAAAACAGATGCGTTCCATCTTTAAGGGGTTAAAATTAAAAGTGATATCTGAAATTCGTGTACAGTGGTAATAAACACGCACTCAGCTGTGCAGTTTTCCCGCTGTGGTTTTATTTTCTGCTGCCTCTTCTTTTTATTATCAATGCAAACACCAGGTATTGGCGAATAAGCCCGTTTGTCTATATTTCTAATCACTCGTTGCTGGGTTTGACGTTTAGTTTGTAAAGGGGAGCGGGGGGTGGGGGTTAACGGCTGAGTTAGGACGCAGAAATTTATCGCAAGGCTTTCCGAGACAAATGTGAGAGGACAGAATTTGGTTTCAGTGATGATTTATTTAGCGACGCCGGTCGGTAGTTGAGGCTGTACAGCGTCACGTGACAGGATGGTTAGTGAATAAGGGATGACCCACAGCGAATTTGTCCAGAGGCGACTGTGACCTAATTTAAAGTGTTATTCCACTAGTGGTATGGAGTGACTGAGGAGAAACACGAAACGTTTTGAATATGATTGGACTCGGGCCCGGGAATTGGAACCTTGATCTTCGGAACACGAAGCAGGATTGTTGACCGCTCGACCTTGCCGTATGGTGAAACGACATTGGTACGGATTTCAAGGACACGGCTGTAGGATAGTATGATTTGAATTTTTGGGGCGAGGCGTCCCGTTGTGATGAACAAACAGATAGATAAATAGATACACCTTCGATTAAACCCTATTTAATATGCACTACATGTTTCGGCCTTTATGCCATAATCAGGTATATCAAATCACAAAATACTTTGAGGAAGGAATTGTTTCAAAGGTTAAAAGGATATATTGTAAGATTTCTGTTGCCAATGAAAACAGATACCATTAATTAAAGCGACCTTATACACAACAGTAGTACTGGCTGTAGCATGTAACTTTCATATGTGCTTTAACAATACCTTTATATCAGAAATATTAACGTTTTCTTTGTAATTTCTCTTTCCACTTTAAAGTGTAAGATCTTGTTCTATAATCGAAAACTGTCTTCTATCACCGGTCCAAAAATTTTCCCTAACCTTTTAAAGCCTAGCGGTAACTTTACATACGACCAGGTTTAACATTAAAAAATTCTACGTGGTACCCACATTGCGTTTATGTGTTTTGTACGGATCTCAGAACAAACAGCAACTTTTGCCTTATAAAACATTAAGAGATTGGGTTTTATAACCGAAGTGTAGAGTGTTTACAGCGCGGTACGCACTGAGTCCTTATATAAAACGGACACTCTTCTTCTTTAAAAGGTTAATATCATCCTCTCAAAGGTCATTAATAGAAACATGGGTCACTATAATAAGAAATGCTGTCCGAAATAGATGGTTAGAACTGGAAATAATGCCTATGTCAACTTAAATCGACTGGTAGAAGATGTCAGGGACTTCCGGGCAAGGGGCTGGTAAGAACTTGATCCTGGTTACTGAAACAGACAAAAATTGCTTCTGTTCATACATCTGATGTCACATACACAATTTTAATACATTTGAACATGAAAACCAGAACTGTTTGATGATAGGATGTACCAGTTTTTGTGCACTAGTTGTAGGCGGCCACTTTATAACAAATTGAGCTCATTTGTTGGTTTCGCTGATCATCTCTGTCCATACACGCTGTATATACGTGCTTATTAAATGTTATCGCTCTGTTAATTTTAATTGAAGTCTACAAAAATTTGAATGAGGTAAAGCAATACTATTAGTATATTATTTTATTGAAAATTACAAAAAAATTAATACGGCAAAACACTGTTGTTCGGTTTCTTGTACGCAAATTGTTGGCTGTGCCGCACTGCATAATAATTGGATCGGAAAAAAGTTAGTCGTCTTTCGTTGCTTATTTAATGACGCTGTCAGTAACTCAGATGAAGTAGTATCAAATTGTGGGATGATTGTTGAATTGGTTCGGGATCTGTAGTAAAGAGGGCTGGCCTATGCGAGGCACTGTCCCGGCGTTTACCCGGAGGGACTGAGGAAGAGAACAAGAAACCTCATTGAGGATAGTGGATGACCTGGGCGGGATTTGAACCAAGCATTTCTTCAGTATAAACCTAGGCCTGAGGTCTTGGTACATGCTTAGATTTTTACGTGATGTGTATGCTTTCCAAATATCGACTATTAGACACATAAAGGGGTGTAATCGATACGAGACGAACAGAAGGAGAAGTTGTATCGCTGGACTCAGCATCGCAGAGAAGATGGTATCAGCAGTCACTATGCTGCAATGATGTCGTCCGCTCTACGGCGAGTAGTCGGATGATAAAAAGAGAATACTCTGTATATAAGTAAAATGGTGTGTGTGTGTGTGTGTGTGTTACGTCGTTGCCGTTCAAGCAGGTAGTTCACACGTACGTGTACAGGTGGCAGCTGTGGAAACTGCAACATCTGGAGGATAAAAATATTTTGTTTCGCAGTTTTTTCGGATAAAGTTTGGAGTTTAAAGGTGTGAAAGGGATGACGGAAATGAGGAATGGAGAAAAGGTTGAAGACG
Source organism: Coptotermes formosanus (assembly GCA_013340265.1). Classification (NCBI taxonomy): domain Eukaryota; kingdom Metazoa; phylum Arthropoda; class Insecta; order Blattodea; family Rhinotermitidae; genus Coptotermes; species Coptotermes formosanus. The sequence goes on along the minus strand of BLKM01000333.1, from coordinate 160,232 downwards.
CGAATAAATTACTGTCTATTAAACTTCAATCTGTGTAACTTTATATATATATCATAGTCTGCTCCAATTACTTTTAGACCAGTACCGTGTTAACCAGTAATTATTTTTGGCATGATGGTGCTTTGTAAAACTCCGAAATCAACCGCCTTTGATAAAGAGAGTACAGTAATTTATTTTTATACTCCCTGTTACAAACACTGCTAATCTGCTCTCCTGTTGCGGTAAGGTGAATTTAGTTACCGGAAGGTAAGTCAATCAAAGGAGTATAATAGAATACGACCACATAATATTTTACAGTTGACACTGACAAAGATGAAAAATGCTTTTCTTTACCGACCATGTTTCGTGGCAGAAGGTAATAAAGAAATAAATAAAGAGAAACAATTACTGCCTGAACATAAAGTCCGCATGTCCTCGAAAAGTAAGTCGCGCCATTATAAGACCTCACTCTTACATAAAAACGGTTGGAAACAAAACAGTAAAATTTATTTCCGACATAGCTCCCCCCCTACCCCCCCCCCCTCCCGCCCCCATATCAAAAGACAACATTTAACTGCGTAGTCATGTAAACTTTAAATGGCAGTCTGGGCCCAAGGACTTAGAAACTTTTGAGTCTCTTAAGCACGTAGAATTAGGAACAAGGAAAAAAGATATCATTTGTTTATCTTCTCGCAAAAGTACTTGGCGGAATGGGACGAGGCTCATGCGTCAGATGTTTCAGCTGGGTTAGCTATTACGAAAGATGACAGACCTCTGACCCAGCAGTCGTTTGTGTGGGCGCGACTTTCAAGGGAACCAAAACACTGACAGGAGCTCTAAATATGTGTGATCTATGCGCGGAGAAAAACAGATAAAAAGGCTAGTTTTTGTGGTCTGTTGCAAAACACGTAGAATAAACTAATCGTGATGAAGTCGCGGAACGAATTCCCATGGATGTGGAGGTGACACCGCCTAATACTTGCGTATTTGCGCTTAACTGTTTTGCCACCTTTCAGCCATCTGTGGTCATTATCAACCAGCCCAAAGCGCTTGTCTGTACCGATGTTGGTCACACTGTTATCACTACCAAACACAATTAAATGCAGCTAACTTAATAAAGCGGAATTATTTTTGTGAAATCTGTTGGTTATATGAAGACATTCTCTGTAATCTATAGAATCTGAAAGTTTGTTAGCATACTGTTCTGAGATGTGACGCCTTATAGTTTGGTAGAAATTTACCAACCTTTTCGAGTTAGTTACTGTCTCCTTGTTGTTTTGCCCTAACAGGGGGCAGCCCGATAGCCCCCAAACCCCCCAAAACCGAAATTTAAAAAAAACAGATTTTGTAGATATGTTGTCAAAAGTTTTACATGATTTATCCTCCAGCCGAAATCAGCCACTGAACTCGGCTGATGACTAGTACATTAGAATTTTGAAAAATAAATTAATAACTTTTTAAAAAAACAAGAAGATTGGACACTGTGATTGAGTCATGGAACATGTAGTTATATTCGTATGTACATAAATGCAGCTGCAGACAGCGTTATGTTGTACTTACAACATGATTTTTATAACATAATTTTTAAAATCAAACATAAATTATATGTAGCCTCAGGGTCAGGCCCCCCCCCCCCCCCCACTCCTCCGCAAGGAAGAATTCTGGGTGAGCACCTGTACCCCGAAGATGAATACACCAAGTTCCCCTGGAAGGTTTGCATATTTTAACAGTCTTTACTCTTTCTCATATAACGAGACGGTAGTCTGTGACCTTGTCTCAGTCTCTATTCGTTACCATGTTCACCGTAGGTCGCCACCTTACTCCACTACACACCCTTAAATCTGTTTTGTTTGTGTAATGAAATACAAGGGGGAATTATTTGCATGTTAAGTAGCGTCACGTTGTATCACAGCAGATTTATAAATGAACCCTAAGGTCAGTGAGGCATTAATCGCAAGGCTGTAAGAACTTGCTACCTCCCTTCTGTGGGGGTTCTTTCCTATTATTGACTGACCTTTCTGCCCAAACAGAGAAGGCAGAATGTTACAACTGCGGTTTAGTAGCAACGTTTCCCTACGTTTCCCTACAGTAGCCAAGACTTTCCAGAGTCTTAAACGCGTGAAATTTTTGCAAAGTAGCGCCCGCTGTGTAGGCTAATCTGTATATACATGTACACGCAACTGAAACTACAAGAGCAAGCGGGGTAGAATACAGGGACACCGGGCGTCACCTCTTCACGCTACAACTGCCATGTAAACGAATAAACTTTGGAACTAATAATAATGTGTTCAGCCGCGTTGAGTTAGTCGCTAAATGCGGGACGGGTCAAAAAAGCTTGTTATTCAGACTATACTGCTAATGATAATGATGATGATGATTATGATGATGATGATGATGATTATGATTATGATGATGATGATAATAATAATAATAACTAGGCGGCGTCCCTATCCACACCATGAAGGCGTGTGGGGGAGAAGAGGTTTAGCTCCAGTCATACTTGGCACTAGATGGAGTTGGGTGATGCTCCTACCGGGATTCGAACCGCGGACATTCCAGCGCGTAGCGTAGTGGCTGTACCAAATATGCTGTCCCGGTTCCAATATTAATATTATTATTATATTAATATGTGTTATTTATATATATTATATTTATTATATAATAATATATTATTAATTATAGTATTATTATTATATTAATACTGAGGGCCGGCTTTAGGCCGACTGGACCGATTTGACGCAATCGGGCCCCGCGCTGATGGGGGATCCGCGCATTTTTAATTTCTAAAAACACGCAGTGTGACACCACACAAAGCTCTCGGACTGATTTGATGATGATGATTTTATAGCGTACCAAACCTCAGTCCTTTCTTTGCTCTGCACAATAAATTTTAGGGGCCCACCATAAGGATCGCAATCAGGCCCCGCGTTTGCTAAGGCCGGCACTGCTAATACCAGTAGTAGTAGTAGTAGTAGTAGTAGTAGTAGTAGTAACGTAACCTTGAAGGCGTATAGGGGCGTAGAGGGGAAGCGTTTCGCATTCTTGTCACCCGCAGGAACATGTCAGTCTTACAGTCTGATCAGTATACCTTTTTCCATGCTCGAGAATCGAATCAAGGACATCCCGAATACAAAGCAGGAAGAAATAAACGCTCGCTTTCGATCTGACATGCATGCTACTGGTGTAGCTCATTACTGATTCAGGCGGCGGACCAGAAGCTGGCCTTGTGTGAAGATGTTGATAGCGAGAACTCTCGACCGTACATATGGGCCGGGCTTTAGTGCTGCATGCCCCTGACCGACATTATATTGATCAACCGGGCCGACACAGATGTGCGCGCAACAGTGGCGTAATTACACTGCCACAGTGTCAGAGGTCAAGTTACCCCCACTGAAAAACTGTCAAACAGCGGGGGCACGGTTGTCAAATTAGTGGCTGAATGCTTTCTTGTTTATTGGTTTTGTTTTAATAGCGAAGTCAAAACATATTGTAATGATTGAATTAACTTTATTGAATTGTTATGTCTTTGCGTATGCATGTTCTCCATTACCGCCCACGGATATGGAAACTTTTGTTGAGCCTTACGACATGTGCTAAAATAAATTATTCAAATAAAAATATTTCTTTTGCACAGAAGAGGGTCACAATCTGTAACTGGAGTAAGGTCAGGGAGAGGGTCATATTAGCCTTTTAAAGCCTAGCGGTAACTTTACGTACCACCAGGTTTAACATTAAAAAATTCTACGTGGTGCCCACATTGCTTTTATGTGTTTTGTACGGATCTCAGAACAAACAGCAAATTTTGCCTTATAAAACATTAAGAGACCAGTTTTTATAACCGAAGTGGAGAGTGTTTACAGCGCGGTACGCACTGAGTCCTTATATAAAACAGATACGTTTCGTCTTTAAAGGGTTACTGGCGGCCCGCGGACCGCATGTTTAAGACCGCTCGTTAAGGAAGCGATAACCGTTGCATGGAACTGTTCGTTAGGTCTTTGCTTATTAGAGAGAATGGAAGTTGGGGGAGGGACGCACAGCTGTAAACATTTGGAGAAGCCACTTGGCAAGTCAAGCCATTCACAACGGAATCCATTTAGTAACAATTTTAGTGCATTCAAATCGAGACTATGTATATAGACTTATCGAGTGACTGGCTTGAAGTGCCTTCGAACAGTTCGGTCTAGAGTTCCGCCAAGAGTTCTTTCAGACGATTTAATGGCTTTGTTCCCAAACTGCGTCATACGGGTTAAAGCAGATGCTGTCAGTTTATTGCTTCCTCAAAAAACGTTCGACTCCTATTAGGCAAGCACGTGTAGAAGCAAATAGCTTTAGCTTCACTGCACACAGCTCTTGACGTTTGAAGTATAAATGGCTGCAGCTATCCGACTGCAGGTTTAGACTCTTGTGATGCAGACCCGAAGTATATAAAGGCGCCTTTCATGGGATGCGGGAGAAAGCAATGAGAAAACGTCATGGACCAGAACAATTACACCGACGACAAACCATTCCGTGGCACCACTGAAGTTAAGGAGGGCCTAACATGCTAATGTTTTGCATGGGTGCAAATTTATGGGCATTTATATACGGTGGAACCCGGTTATAACGACATCGGTGTATACGGCACCTCGCCTGTAGCGTCAGATATTCTGTGGTACCAATTAATTCTTCACTGTAACCCTTTAAAGACGAAGCGTGTCTGTTTTATATAAGGACTCAGTGCGTACCGCGCTGTAAACACTCTCCACTTCGGTTATAAAAACCAATCTCTTAATGTTTTATAAGGCAAAAGTTGCTGTTTGTTCTGAGATCCGTACAAAACACATAAACGCAATGTGGGCACCACGTAGGATTTTTTAATGTTAAACCTGTTGGTATGTAAAGTTACCGCTAGGCTTTAAAAGGTTAACCGTAACGTTATACTCCTCGGCTATAACAACAGTCTTTTATAACGACACAAAATGTTCAGTCCCTTTTGTGACGTTATAACCGAGTTCAACTATACAATTCTTCTTCGAATGACCGAATGAACTAAGACGACGTGGTAGACCTGTGAAGAGGCTATTAGACGAAGCCGAAACAGGTCTATTAAGGCCTAACTCGTGACGAATGATGATGGTGATGATGATGATGATCTTGTTCAACACCTATAAAAATGCACAACGGAACACTATGACGCGTTCGCGTAACCATTGTTGTAGGGGAAATGCAATAATGAATTCTCTTTTAATTGCTGGTGTTGATGTGAACAATACAGATGTAAGCAGTTCTTCAAAAAAATTGCCCCAGTTTTATCCGATTTTAAACAAATTTTGATTTTTTCTGCATATTTTAATAAAAGTCCTCAATATAAAATTGTAAGAAAATCCGTGTAACGGGAGTCGAGTCGATACATACTGGTAGACTGACGGACAGACCAACATGACGAAGACAAAACGCGTTTCTCCATGCGAACGCGATCAAAACACGGGCATTGCATTGTTAAAGTATGAATCTTTATGCCTGTATAGATTGGAGCTTCGTATGAAGAAACAACACCACAGTCATACCACCTTAACTACAATAAAAACAATGCGCTGGACTCGTGTTTGAGAGATTCGATTCTGTTTCGGGAATTCGGTTATTATGACTGAGATTTTTTGTGGTTTTTGTCAGTTCGTCCAGACCCGTATCTGGTTGGTACCTTGACATTTTAAAGCCTAGCGGTAAATTTACGTGCTACCAGGCTTAACTTTTATCAATTCTCCATGGTGCTCACATTGCGTTCATGTATTTTGTACTTATCTGGGAACACTCTGCAACGTTGACCTTACGCGTGATCAAATGATTGTTTTTTTAAACTGAGGTGGAGAGTGTTTACTGCGCGGTACGCGCTGAGTTTTTATATTAGACACAATTGCATTTCGTCTTTAAAGGGTTAAACTAGGTCACACAGTGTATGAATTTGTTTAGTGTGACTTCTGAAGCACACACCGACTGTTCCCCTGAACAGAATTTAAACTATTCGTGTTACTAATGGAGTCTTTCTGTGTCTTCTATGAGGTACGAACTGAAAGTTTTAAAACAGGGTAGACGGCTTCCATAGTGCCACTCCTTTTCAGGTCACTTTCAAAGTTACTACCCTTTCACAAATCTTCTATATTTTAATTCCTTGTATTTAATTATTTCTATGCAAGTAATTAGAAAACAATAATTTCCTTCCAAGTATTAGTAGAAGAAAATATCGCTCACTGAATGCAGTAGTGACACAATTCAAAGATTGCCCATTTGAAGCTAATACTGTGATTGAGCTCAAAAATAATATTTTTGAGCTCAATCACAGTAGTAACTCCAAATGGGCAATTTTTTAGTTGTTCCACTGTTGCATTAAATGAGCGATATAATGTTGCAAAGTGAAAAATAGCGTTACTGTACCATTATGGGATGTAATATCGCCCGCCACCTTTGTAAAATATGCTGCAATCACAAAAACTTGACAATACTTAAATGGAGAATTGTTGATTTTTGTTATATGTAAACCGGTATGTCTTCTGGAGTGCTTCTTCACTAGCACACTGATGTTTTTCTCTTTTGCAGGTAAGAATAATGAATCTGAAGTCACCATTCATCGTATGTTAACAGAGATGTTCATCCATATATTCATATGATCCTGTAAGCCGCCTACGACCGCATGAAAAATGGAATCTGTGGTAAGTATATCTGCGATGCTAAGCCCTTGGCGCTGCATGCATTAATGCAATGAAAATGGAACTCTTGAGGCCGTTGTGTGTGCGGTAAATGCCAAGATTCGCCTTTAATCTTCTTATTGGAACGGAGATTCGTTTGCTGTATCTTATGTATTAGGTTTTTGTGTTCTCTGTAGCACTGTGCCTTCTCCGTCTATTCGGTGGAGTGCAGTTCAGATTTTAAGTTGGTACACCCAAAAGTATAATCGCCAACTTCTCTTCCTCTTAAGGCTGGCGAAGGTTTGTGTCTCCTCTCACGAGAGACCGCCACTGACCCTTATTCTGAGCCATATGAATCCATTTCACAGTGTCACGTCCTGTTTCTTTACAATCCATTTTAATATTATCCTCTCCTGTACGCTTAGGACCCACAAATTGTGTCTTGTTTTTACTCGATGCATATGTTTATGTGTATTGTGAAAGCCAATCCAAGGCTTTGGTTGGCTTTCACCAGAACGACTACGCTACGGGCTAGGCGGTCCAGGGCTCTAATCTCGACAGGGGCAAGATATATTTTTCTGTTTTTCACACTGGCTGGGGCCCATTAAACCTCCTATTCAGTGGGTACCGGAGTTCTTTTATAGGGGTAAAGCGGCCGGAACCTGTAGTTGACAACGTGGAGCTATACTTGTACTGTTTCTATATGCGTTCACGTCACACATAAGGAAAGACTTTTATTTGGGTGTCTGCAGAAGTAGGGTATTGACAATCCGCCAAAGACGAAGTTGTAACGACGCGTGCATCACGTTCTGGTTAAAAAAAAAAAAAGACGTCAAATGTGCGAGTGCATGGAGATGAGGGCGCAGATCTGGGAGGCGGAAGCACATAAAATATGGAATAATGTAATGCCTTACCGTCAGAAATTGACACAACAAAGGAGGGCTTTATTGTCTGGCTAAAATCTGGAGCAAAGAAGCGAACGAGACGAGGATGTGTTGAACTGGAATCGCAGCCACGCATTGCGCCCATCGACACAGCTTGCAGACAATTGCAAGTGCAATACTGTAGCAGGACTTTTTACAGCAACATCAAACGCGCCATCTGTGTGTGTGTGACTGCTTGTAGAATTTGAAGGGTGGCAGGTGGCGTTTTAACCTTTTAAAGCCTAGCGGTAACTTTACATATGACCAGGTTTAACATTAAAAAATTCTACGTGGTACCCACATTGCGTTTATGTGTTTTGTACGGATCTCAGAACAAACAGCAACTTTTGCCTTATAAAACATTAAGAGACTGGTTTTTATAACCGAAGTGGAGAGTGTTTACAGCGCGGTACGCACTGAGTCCTTATATAAAACACATACGCTTCGTCTTTAAAGGGTTAAACGAGTTGCTGTTGTGTTTCCGTGTAGTGTGTTTGTTGTAATATTTATTAATTAACACTTTTAGAGAAGAAAATTAACCTGAATTCTATTTAAATGTTCAGTCCGTACCAGGGACTGAGGGTGTTCGAGAATAGGGTGATGAGAAAGATATTTGAGCCTAAAAGGGACGAGATAACAGGGGAGTGGAGAACACTACGTAACGAGGCGGTTTATGATCTCTACGCCTCATAAAATATTATTCGGGTGATCAAATTAAGAAGAATGAGATGGGTGGAGCGTGTGGCATGTATGGGAGACAGCAGAGATGCTTACAGGGTTTTGGTAGGGAGACATGATGGAAAGAAACCACTTGGAAGACATAGGCGTAGATGGGAGGATAATGCTAAAAACGGGTCTTGCAAAAAGTGCGATAGCGAGGCAGGGACCGGATTGATCTGGCTGAGGACTGGGACAGGTGGCGAGCTATTGTGATTGCGGTAATGAACCTTCGGGTTCCATAAAATGTGGGGAATTTTTTCGTTAGCTGAGGAATGGTTAGCTTCTTAGAAAGGACTGCTCCGTGGGGTTCATAGCGCGGAGTAAACACACTCGGTCTGGCTTATGCAAACTGATCAACTAATGCTAAATACTGTATAGGGAAATAATCGCTGTTTGTTCTGAGATCCATACAAAACACATAAATACACTGTGTGGGCAGAACGTAGAATTTGTGAATGTTAACCCTTTAAAGACGAATCGTATCTGTTTCATATAAGGACTCAGTGCGTACCGCGCTGTAGACACTCTCCACTTCGGTTATAAAAACCAGTCTCTTAATGTTTTATAAGGCGAAAGTTGCTGTTTGTTCTGAGATCCCTACAAAACACATAAACGCAATGTGGACACCACGTAGAATTTTTTAATGTTAAACCTAGTCGTATGTAAAGTTCCCGCTAGGCTTTAAAAGGTTAAACCACGTGGTGCAAAAGGTAACCACTTTCCCCGAATGAGTTAATTTCATTTTTATTATTTCTTGAGTTGTTCAAAGGCGTTGTGTCAAACAAACATGAGTATTACTTTTAAGGGCCGATCCCAGTGGCCGCGAGGTCTAAGGCGTGGGTCTGCGGCCGTTCGCTTGCTGGGATTGTGAGTTCGAGTCCCACCAGGGGCATGGATGTTTGTCTCTTGTGATTGTTGTGTGTTGTCAGGTAGAGGTCTCTGAGTCGGCCTGATCACTCATCCAGAGGAGTCATACAGCATATGGTGTGTCTGAGTGTGATCATGTAGCCTCGATAATAAGGAGGCCCTGGCCCACTGGGGGCTGTTGCGCCATTGGAAAAATAAATACCGTTAAGGATTTAACGACACGGCGTCACATCCCAGAAGACTTGAATCCTCGCCAATACCTCTGTCAGAAGCTCAAATCTCGTGTTATTTTTTTTAGGTAGTGGGTTACTTAGCGACGATGTCAGTGTCTAGGCTGTAGATTAGAGGTGAGGGTCTATGAATAAGGGTTGTTGGAGGGATGGAATTTGACAATGTATAACCGACGTACTCGGAGAAAAAGAGGCCCTAGTACCAGTTTATCAGTAACAAATCTCACGCGGACTTTTATGTGGAACATTCTGACAGCACTGAGTAGGCAGTTCTCCTTTATTGCAAGTGATAACAGAAACAGGTCTAGTTTTAGGGTATTACTGTAGTGAGGACGGAGACAATTTTCTCCGAAAAGTGTATTCATGCACCAACGTGCTCTGTGTTACATACAAACAACTTATCCGAACCGCTGTGAGAACCTGAAATCTCACGCATTGATTTCGTGTAAAGGTCTGTGTACTTAACCTTTTAAAGCCTAGCGGTAACTTTATGTACCACCAGGTTTAACATTAAAAAATTCTACGTGCTGGCCACATTGCGTTTGTGTGTTTTGTGCGGATCTCAGAACAAACAGCAACTTTTGCCTTATAAAACATTAAGAGACTGGTTTTTATAACCGAGGTGGAGAGTGTTTACAGCGCGGTACGCACTGAGTCCTTATATAAAACAGATACGCTTCGTCTTTAAAGGGTTAATTAGGCACTGCGGCGGGGTGCTGAGGTATAGCTTTACGCTTAACTAACCTCGTGACTAGAAGCAGGTGCATGATCAGACGTCATGTCCCTGGTGCTTACTCCACAGGGAAACTGCCACATGATACCCATTGAACAGGAGGCTGGGTAGGTCTCAGGGACGGTCTGGTGTTTCAAACAGGAGAAAAATCTCTTACCCTCTCACGAATCGAACACCTGATTCTGTTCTCATGCACGCAGTAGCCGTAGGTACTAGAATAACTGAGCTAAGCAAGTCTAAACATGAATATAATCCAGTATTGCTGGTAACACATTTCTTATTCATTACTGGTTTCGTGCAATCATTTCGAATAGGATCTTGTGTACTGCGGATCGAATGGTTTATAAATAAACGTGCCTCCGTCTTCAGGTTAGAGCTACGAGGTGTCACATCTGACGGTGCTCAGGCCAGAAAATGGTTCGCGTCATGTTGCTGATGAAACGACGCAGTTGTTGCGTCACTGGCATATTGTATCCTCATCCACGGGCAGAACGGCGGAGGGGAAACAGCGTTAGTTCTACCAGCCATCTGATTATAATAACAAAGCCATCTAAACTCGTGGATTGAGTAACGCGCTAGTTTCCGTGTTAAGACGACTTTAAAGACGCCAAGGTGAATAATTAAAGCGTACAGAATGGGTTAATGGAATCTGACCTCAGAAGGTTGGGTTGGGGGGCGACAACCCGACAGCTTCGGAGTAGCTACATGATTACGGCACAGCGGTGTTGAAACAGTGGATCGTGTACCACGTCAAGAATTTTACAACAGTAAAATAGTGAATTTGAATGTGAATGTGAATTTATGTTGTAAAATTTTTGACATGACATGACAGACAGACAGACAGACAGACAGACAGACAGACAGAAGTGATGAAACTAATAGTCACTTTTCGCAGTTTAGTGAACGCGCCTATGAACGTATCATTAGTAGCAGAGATTCAGCAATCGTATGTAATAGCATTTGGCGGCACCTTGTGACAACTTCTGCCATCAGCGTGACGTGCCCAGCCTACTGGCATACCTACCAAACTACACGGCAACAGTAAGAAACTTATGTAACGCCAACAAATGAACTGTTCTGTATTTTATTCGTACTATCTTTTTACATAGCTCCTACATGTTTCGGCATCATACCACGCCATCTTCAGGGAGCTGACACGAAAGTTTCGCTAAAACTGACAGCAGTAAATATGTTACAATAGGCATACATACGGTGTGGTATCAAATAGTGCAGAATATCGTGGGTTTCGGTTAACCCTTTAAAGACGCAGCGTTATCTGTTTTATATAAGGACTCAGTTCGTACCGCGCAGTAAACACAGTCTCGGTTATAAAAACCAGTCAGTTAACGATGTATGGGGAAATAATCGCTGTTTGTTCTGAGATCCGTACAAAACACATAAATGTGAACAGCATGTGGAATTTTTTAATGTTAAACCTGGTTGTACGTAAAGTTACCGCTAGGCTTTAAAAGGTTAAGGAGAAGAAATAAAGAAAATAAGGAAGGAAAAGCGAGTGAAAGACGAATGAATAAAAAGAATGTGAACTTAAGGGACTAAATGACAGAGGGCAGCAAAGAAAGAAATGGTATTACTTAAGGTATTTAAAAGCTGAGCCCTTAGCACAGTGCTGTTAATAGGGCTGTTGTAGTGTGGCCCGTTGTTCCCACGCGCATCAGGAACCGGTCCATGCAGTGAATGAAGCAGCAAACTCAGAGGAATGAATGGAGAGCGATAGACTCGCACTGTGTGGGCCGCAGGACTGTGCCATTCAATTTTGTTTCCACTTACTGCAGAGTATTAAGAATGGAGTACAGTAAAAGAGATCCAACTTATGCACAGTGTTACCGTTTATTTATCAAACTTTGTCTTTAGTTCCCCCATATGTTTCGGCAAATGGTTATGCCATCATCAGGGGGTATTATTACAAATTGCATAGGATGTGCATTAAATATAAATTATAAAATGGTAAAAACAGTTTAAAAATGTTAACTTCAGCACATACACCTGTAATTACAAGCGTAAGTAAAACCATGTATACCTCTGTCTTATGGAATTCAGGATATACAACGATTTGTAGCACTTAGCTTCCTACTTTTGTTTGTTAACCTTTTAAAGCCTAGCGGTAACTTTACATACCACCAGTTTTAACATTAAAAAATTCTATGTGGTGCCCACATTGCGTTTATGTGTTTTGTACGGATCTCAGAACAAAGAGCAAATTTTGCCTTATAAAACATTAAGAGACTGGTTTTTATAACCGAAGTGGAGAGTGTTTACAGCGCGGTACGCACTGAGTCCTTATATAAAACAGATACGTTTCGTCTTTAAAGGGTTAAAGCAGCTTAGGGACACCAGGCCAAAAATCAACAACATAGCACCAAACCAACACAAGAATTTTACAAAAGTTTTTAACATCTTTAAACTGTTTTTACCATTCGATAATTTCTATTTAATGCACATCCTATGCAATTTGTAATAATACCCCCTGATGATGGCATAACCGTTTGCCGAAACATGTTGGGGAACTAAAAAGACAAAGTTTGATAAATAAACGGTAACGCTGTGCATAAGTTGGATCTCTTTTACTGTACTCCATTCTTAATACTCTGCAGTAAGTGGAAACAAAATTGAATGGCACAGTCCTGCGGCCCACACAGTGCGAGTCTATCGCTCTGCATTCATTCCTCTGTGTTTCTCACTTCATGCACAAGCTGTAAGGGGTCCTCCAGGGCAGGTGTTTTCGTTGTCTACGGACGGAAGCAGCAATGACTTCCGAAACGTCGTGCCTGAATAAAACTTAAACGATGGACAAAGTAAAAAAAAAAGGATTATGCCAGTGAGTCATGTACCATCGTTAGAGCCATATAGAACTGAGTTAAAGTCATCACTGGTTGTAGCTTCTTTGATACCTTACAGTGTCCGAGGGCAAAGGCATAAGTGCGACCTGCCGAAATCTCTTGTGCGCATGCAGCATCAGAAGGTTACCCTAGGGAAGCCAAGCTACCCTGAGCGTCTGTATGACGTTGGATTCTAAGAAAATCACATAACTTGTGTATAGTCAGCGCATATTGCAAATGTGAAATACGGGGCCATAACAGATCTCCTCCAAGTAACCTTGAACTTTACCGTGAAGCAGAGTAATCTATAATCGAACTAAAATTCAGTCCGCATTAGTAAAAAATTAACCAATAGCTCGTTCTTTTATAACATTTGTTTGTTACATAATTGCTTATCAGTTTGTTGTCTTTATCCATCGCCTTAGCCAATGTGAAATTGATGTTAATCTTTCTGGAACTGCAAACATGTTTTATTTTAAAAACAAATAGAAATAGATTTTTTATATTGTGGTTTTCTGGGCTGAGACACAATTTTGTATTTTAGGTGGATACCAACGTTTCAGAGGGACATGGTGCCTCCATCTTCAGGATAGATATGAGTAATGTGAGGATGCTATTGCGAAGAATACATTTAAACCCACACACTGCACATTCTGCTACATATCGTAACTCCTATTACACTTTTGTAGCTTTTTTGGGGGCCCTATCGCGTTCCGGTATTTTACACATCGACATTCCTCAGACTGCTGTTTGGAACTTTACGTTTTGATTCCAGTACCGCGAATTATCTGGTACAAATGAAATCGGCTGGAACTACTTGCCGCAGTCGTGTCCGTCAAGCGGTGCTGAACTAACACTAACTTTGCTGTTCAACTTGGGACTTCGGTTCATTTCCAAGTCTCTGAATCCCTTTCACTCTCGTTGCAAGGGGTGTGAGATTTGGGCCCAGGCACGGGGTACAAATGTGATAGTACTGAAATGGATATACGCCTATACAGACAGCCAAAGGAAGCGAATTGACTGTATGTTTTCTGGGTAAATTCAAGCGTAAGAATTTCAAAAAGCGTTTGAATCATGAAAGTATACGCAGGCATTCTTTACGTTTTTTATAAGGAAAAAATTCTGTGATTTATCTGGTACAAATAAGGAATGCTATCCCGTTGTGTTTAAAATATCAATACACCATCAAATATTCACTCCAATTCTTTGTTATTATAACGTAGTTACACATTTCGGCACTTTATTTGGCCCATCATGAGGCTGTCGCATAAAAACTTTCAAATAAATGTTTACATATACACAGACATTACATTCTTTCGTGAAATCTCACGATTAGAGTTGCCTATCTTCTTATATCATACGTTTTGCTAGCTAGTTACTTGTTTTTTTTTTTGTAAAATTATTTTTAAAATTCTAGTTCCTGAAATAAATATTTTAAAATCAAAACTTTATTAAATCAAATTTCCCAATATGTCGAAGTCTGCTTATTTGCTTATTAAAGTTATGTAGTCCAAGTTGAGTTCGCATGTAGCAATGCTCTAATAAACCAGGGAAGCCGAGTTTGGTCCCCGGCCAATTCATACGTGATTTAAGTTGGCAAAGGGGCACGGAGACAGGTGAAGAATGAATTAGAGATAAAGGACGAAAAGGAAGGAAGGAACGAAGGATGAGAATGGAGAAATAAGGAAGAGAGAGCTGGTGAGAAGAGAGAAATGCAGATATGCGGACGGAGAGGGGAGAAAGGAAGGTCCGTGGGTTAGAAACAGCGAGCCGTACCAGTCAGCCCACCACGGTGTGCTTGTGGCTGTCCGGCGTGCAACGGACGATGATACGTCTTGGCTGTTGTCTTAACAGACAGCCTTACCGCTCTGGAGGGGGTCAGTGGGGAGGGGGGAGGCAAGGTATAGGTCCTTTAATCGGTATAAAACCGGCGAGCAATTCCAGTTCCGGAATCCGCAACCAGCCAGGCGAAAACTTGGTGGAATTCCAAACTCTCTTCTTCTGTCTGCCTCCTTGCAGCAAATACCGATGTGGCACACCGTCCTAAGCAGGAGTGGGAACGGTTGTAACTGGGTGTCCCGAAATGAAGGTTCCGTATCGGAAACAAGAATGTAAGGATAATAACAAAGACGGACGCAGCGTCTTTTGCGATTGATGCCCTTTCAAAATTCCGCGCATGTAAGTGGGACTTACGGGAAAGTATCCGTGATCTCAGGCTTCCGCCGCGATGGTGATGAGATCTGCGCTCTTCCGGGGTATTACGCAGCGCCGAGTGGTAATCCTTTACCGACGTTTCGGGACTACGTGTCGGTCCATCTTCAAGGGTCAAACCGACGTTTCGGGACAACGTATCGGTCCCATCCTCAAGGGTCAAGTTGGCCCTTGAAGATGGGACCGTTACGTTGTCCCGAAACGTCGGTAAAGGATTATAATTGCACACTGCATAATACCTCAAAAGAGCGCAAATATGATGGGAAAGTAGTATTTATTTTATGGGAATATGGAAATATATGGTATTTGAAAAATTATTTCAAATAAATGTGTCGCCCTTGCGCACTAAGGCTTAGAAATTATTATGCACAGAAAATGTCCTGAGGACTTCTGTCCGTAGGCTGTGGTTTAGAAGGTAAGTACAAGCACCGCAGATGAACTCGCTGTTTCTGTCTTCAGTGTAAAGGCGTTATTGGGCTAAACACATGTAGTCGACCGGACTTAAATTCCCGGCTTACGCAGGGATTTTTATTTTCGCTGTCACATGCGTGTCGTAACTGGACTGCGGGCTGGACGACCGAAGAATCGTGGCTCGATTCCCCACAGGGGCAAGAGACTTTTCTTTCCCAAAGCGTCTAGGTCGACTTTGGGGGTCCGCCCAGCCTGTAATTTAATGGATACTGGTAGAGGGGGTAGTAGCTGTCCTCGGAGGTGAATGAACCGGAGGCATGTAGCTGACCACCTCAATCTAATACCTGAGTTAAGAAGGCGTGGAGCCTAAGTCTGCTCCACCATACGCCTTTAAATTTTGCACAGGGACATGTTTACGGCGTTGTACGAGAGAAGAATAAGCAGATAATGCATGGAGAATTTATTTCGTGCACCGGGTGGGAACTGTTCAAAGTTCGTGGTTGTAAGTTCGGCCTGATGGCTTTGCTATAAAAAGTGCGTTATGCCCGGCTGATCCCCTGCTGTAGTGTTGGTCACAATTACTGAGTTTTTTTTAGCAAAAGACACGGCAAACGAATTGGAAGGGATATCGCGCAATTTGTGAAATTGTGATTTGTAAAGGAAATCATGAATTATTCATCGCAACTGTTTTCTCATCATTTTGATGGCAAAACAGAGCGCTGTTACAAGACACAAAGTGCGTAAGGACTGTCCTTTTCGTACAGAATTTCGCGTGTCTTAGTCGAGCCCCTCTCCGGTTATCACCCGAAAAGGAAAGAAAAAGACTTTAGTAACCGCCATGTTCTTATTTTGCATTCTGGAAAAAACCATTACCGTTAACACTATTTGGATATTCTTCCAAGATCTGTTACCATACATAATTTCAGGACGTAAAAATAAGTGGCTGGAAAGCCACCCCCACCTCAGAGGTTCGCACGTTCCCCATCTTCTTATTAATGATTCTGAAAAAAATTTAAAAAGTACTGCGTTCTGGGCGCCCTTCAGTGGAATGTGGTGTTTTTACCAATTTTTGTGAAAAATGCGTTACCGGTTTGAAATTTGACTTGTGAGGAGGTGGGGGGCGCGCACGCACGCACGCACGCACGCACGCACACACACACACACACACACATACTGATTCCAAAAACCTGCATATTTTGTTTTCAGGAAGGAGGGTCTCTTAATAAATTGTATGCTTTTAATATGAAGAACAGTAATATTTGACTTTAGACGCACACAATACCGCATAAAGGGGTGTCAAACAGGTTGCCTGACCGGCACGGCGATTGTGATAAACTGCGTAGCGGCAGATGCAGCTAAGTCCCCAAGCAACTGACGGTCAACCGATCAAGAAAATTTCCTGCTTTTATGTAACCAGAAAGTTCAGTATCGTGCTTGCAGCCTCGAACTGGTTTTTGTTTTGGTCTACATGCTTTGTTCTGTGTTAGATTCCCAGATAATAATTCAAGAAACGGTCGACAGGCTTCGGCAAGCGCGCTATAAACTGCAGCAAGTGTATTTGCGGAGTGGAAGAAGACCGTACGGAGGACGCAAAGTTGTCCGTGTACTTAATTAAGCGCAACGCAATGGTAACGGATACGGTAATGGAGATATGGATCCGCACATTCTTAACTTATGCACTAGATGAAGATGAGGCCCAGCTTCACGCACCGGTTTCCTTACACGTGGGTGCAAGACTTCCGGTGCCCAATGGGAGGTAACCCAGAGCCGGTGAAAATGATGTCGAGACGGGAAACGTCTGTCACCTCCAGGAATTGAACTAACCCTGAGTCCTGGACCATGCAGTCACTGCAGTGACTGAGCTAGCCCGAATTTCAAAATACTCGCGCAAAAAAGGTTTTCGCCGTCAGTATTAAATATTCTGCAGAAACTAAAGTAACCTTTGGTTGTGATAGACATTCGCTTGTGAGTGACGTCAGAGATTAGTGTGGCTTCTAGCGTTAGCATGTATCGGTGGAGATGCGCGTGAATATTGTGGCGGCCCCGTATATGAATGGCATATGGCCAGTTTTAATACTGATATATCATGTTATATGTATCATACAGTTGTACTTTAACCTTTTAAAGCCCAGCGGTAACTTTACGTACCACCAGGTTTAACATTAAAAAATTCTACATGGTGCCCACATTGCGTTTATGTGTTTTGTACAGATCTCAGAACAAACAACAACTTTTGCCTTATAAAACATTAAGAGACGGGTTTTTATAACCGAAGTGGAGAGTGTTTACAGCGCGGTACGCACTGAGTCTTTATATAAAACAGATACGCTTCCTGTTTAAAGGGTTAATAGGACGGTTGTGTAAAGTGACACGTAATGTTTTCTGAGGTTATGGCCCCTATAAGTGTGCTTTATGTAAGAGACAAATCTGGTGGCCTGAGAAGTGTACAGGGGCACGATACACGGGGTTGAAATGAGAGTTTACGAACTCTTAAATATGGTACAGCGAGATGAAGTCTAAGTAAAAGTACGGTATGAATACCCGTTCTAAAGCAGATAAATAAAAATCATCAGATTATGGACTTATTTAATGTGACAGCGTCTGGTCGTATGGGTGGATGCTAGTGTTTCGGACGAAAGCTGCGACCGTCTTATCAGTGAAACTGCAGTTAAGCCCTGAAGGCCGCGGGAACATAATCGTCCGAAAAATGGGTATTTGTGGACAGAGCGAATGGGTGTTACAAGAGACAAGGCAGTAATCGCCAAAGATACCGCTGGCATGAGTTAACATCTGATAAGGAAACACGGCTTTCTAGACATTTGAGCGATATGTAACTGATAGGAATACCACGTGAATATTGGCGAATGTGGTCGGGTTTGGTAAAGATAAATTCACGGGGAATAAAGAGGAGATATTAAACAGTAATGAGAATTATTTCAGGAAAGAGGATGACACAACAGAAACAAAAGGCAGTCTCGGACTTTTTTACCCTTTCAGATGGGACTGTTAGGTTGTCCCGAAACGTCACTTAAGGATTGCCTCTCGACGCTGCGTAATATCCCAGAAAGATCTCGAAAGACAATCGTGTAATTTTAAATGCTGAATGTGTTTTCTGAGACCAAACCAAAATTTAACTGGCATGTGGATACAATCTGTTCTTGAATGTATTCTGAATGTGAAAACCTAGCTGCATAAGGAACATTCTTCACATTACGCCAAAACACATTCTCAACATGGCAATTTTTGTGGCTTTTGTAAACTTCATTGTACTGTGAAAGTGTAACTTTCTGTTCCCAGTTTGAGCTTCACTTGGCAGTAGATATCACAATGGTTCAATGCACTGGTACGCCTGTACATAAAATACAAGTAACTGGGTCAGTGTTGTTAGCGCCTCCTCATCTCAAAAGACACGATTTGGAACTTTTTTCTTTTAGATTGTTACGCTGCTTGAAATCCTTTCATCATGATCTTAACCAACAGGTCACTGAAACGGAAGCTTTATATACAGAATGACGTATGTAAATCACAATATACAGGGTGTGGTAAATTTGTGGTTTCGTATCGTATTCTAAATATAGATGTCACGTGGTGCAGCGAAAATCTTAGTATTATAAAATATAACTGGAATATTGCAGATGTGAATGTGAACACAAGTTTCTAAAGGTTTGTGACGAAGGGACGCTATTAAACTAGTACCGGTACTTCGTATGTTGGACTTGTTTTGGAGTTTCGGGTTTTGTTTTAAAACACAATATTACGGCAATTTGTACATCTGGAATACAGACAGGTTAGGCTAATCTAATGTACCATGCAGAGAACATTTCAAATGTCTGTTTTTTACCTGATGACGGATTCACGTTTCGATACTGAAACGTTGTGTTTTAATGAAAATTGAGATGTTGAGAAAGTCTTGTACAGTCTACGCGCGCCGTAACGTGTATACAACATATATGCGTTATATTTCACTTGTGTGTGTGTTAAATGGGGGGGGGGGGGGCATGGTAGTTTAAGAATTTTGATCAAGCAAGTTGTTGGAAGAGGAGGTGCACGCAATTGTCTCAGAACCATGTCTAAGAGTGCCGTTGATTGTGGCGGCGTTTAGCTACCACGTAGTCGGGAGAATGTAGACAAAAGGTGACGCCCCCTCGGTCTTTACACGTCGGAAGAGAATTTAACGCGACCCTGGCTAGGTTAAGGAAGGATGCCTGATTGTGGTCACAAAATAGCGGAACTGCCTTTCAGTAGGTTCACTGGGTGTTGCCCATAATCAGCTCTTGAATGAGAGCAGTCTCACACCTACAAGGCATTATATTTCCTCCCTCTCTGCACCACAAGATGCCATTGTGAAGCTGCCCTATCTTTTACGTGAATCGCTCGCCTGAACTGCCTAATCACATTACTGCATTTTAGTGCTGACAAAGTGTGTTTCTGAAGTACTGAAGCCTGTGTTTGCATAGGGAGAAATATAAATGCATACTGAGTATTGACCAGGAAGCCTGGGGGTACGAAACCATTCGGTAGATGTACAGTGTAGTAGACGAGAGGATAATACCAAAAATTATTTCAAAGAACGCATTTTTTGGCTCAGGATATGAAACAGTGGTGGGTTGTTGTGAATACGGTAGCGAGTCTTCGGGTTTTCATAAAATTCGGAGAATTTCTTTGAAATTTGAGTGACTGTTGGCTTCTTAAGAAGGACAGTGCCGCATGGAGATGCTTAAAGAAGCCTATGCTTACTGTGTTTATCGCTGGATAAGGAGGTAAAGATATGAAAGTTTCTGTGTGTTCGCTGCAGGTGTTGCTCAAGTGATGGTGTTTGGGGGTTTTTACACTGCATAGGACTGCACGTCTCTCCCATTTTTGGAGGAAAACCTTGTCTCTGTCTTCGCTGACTGAATTCTTTGGATGCCGAGTTGATTGGCGGAGGAATTGTGTCGATTTTATTGGAAAATTTTGTCATTCAGCACTGTATAGCAACCCAGAAGGCAGTCGTTTTAGACTAATGCAGCAGTTCTGATCGTATTTGCCATGCAGTGAAGGGAGCTTGCCGTAATTTTTCTTCACGTGATGTGTCTTTTCGTATCGGAAGAGGAAGAGGCGGTTAGAAAATAAATGAAGTAATACAGAAACATGGAAAGTGATACAGTGAAAGTCGCTCGTTTTTCTTTGACATTGATTCATGTTTAGGTGTTGTAACAGACATAAATAATTTCAAATCAAAACTGTCGGCTCATTGTAAACCGTATTTAACTTACCCGTTTTTTCATCTTCTGTATCCACATCGTGATAGGAATGCCAGTAAATATTGAATTCCGTATGGGTATGAGATATGTGCATTTGTATCAATACTGAGTAATTATTTTCGGTTTAGAATTCCATAATGTATATCACGTACCTAATGAACCCTTTAAAGACGAAGCGTATCTGTTTTATACAAGGAATCAGCGCGTACCGCGCTGTAAACACTCTCCACTTCGGTTATAAAAACCAATCTCTTAATGTTTTATAAGGCAAAAGTTGCTGTTTGTTCTGAGATCCGTACAAAACACATAAACGCAATGTGGGCACCACGTAGAATTTTTTAATGTTAAACCTGGTCGTACGTAAAGTTACCGCTAGGCTTTAAAATGTTAAATGTCAGTTTCCGTATTTTATCTTTATTTACAATAGTCGTGCATTCACAACTGCCACTTTTCTAGTAACAAACTCGTACGTCTGCACATGTTTTCTGCAGTGGACCGAGTTACAGTTTTTTCCGTACTTCTAAATCGACACGAGCTGTCTTTTTCCATATATCGATACGCTGAATTAATGTTGATATCGATATACCATATCGATGTGGCTGTGTGTATGTAACCTGACACCCCTTCACATTGAACAATGCATACGCATCTAACCAGTTATTTGAGATTTAAGTTTTTTTTCTTGGTGGTTATGGAATATGACACCGTTTAATCTGGTAGAAATATACCAACGTTTTGGAGGAACCTGCTGCTGCTGTCTCACTGAAGATGGAGGCACAAAGTGAAATGTGAAATAAAGATGACCCTATACACGCGATGAAGACATACGGGAAGTGGAGGTGTAAGTCCACTCATTCTTAACCTTTTAAAGCCTAGCGGTAACTTTACATACCACCAGGTTTAACATTAAAAAATTCTACGCGGTGCCCACATTGCGTTTATGTGTTTTGTACGGATCTCAGAACAAACAGCAACTTTTGCCTTATAAAACATTAAGAGACTGGTTTTTATAACCGAAGTGGAGAGTGTTTACAGCGCGGTACGCACTGAGTCCTTATATAAAACAGACACGCTTCGTCTTTAAAGGGTTAATCTCTGCACCACATAGAGGTGAGTGGTCATCCTCGCGCTGTCTGTCATTGTATCTCCAGTACGCGTTCCGTAAGAGGTTGGCTGTGCTGCGGAACTGGTCCGGGTGTTTTGGAGAGGATGTAAATCTGCTTCCTGTGCCGGGATTCGAACCCCGCTTCGTCCAGGACGTGGCTTAGTCACTCTGCTGGCTGCACTATCCCGTCTTGAGGCAGCAGATGCCTCTTACAAGTCCCAGATCTTATGAGTGTTGTACATACGCTACCCGCACCACAGTTAGTACACCCCGTTGGACGGGCTACCTTCCTAATCTTCACTATCATAGCATCACTGGGGGAGGGGCAAAATGTAATTCCAGGCCTGTGGGTGGTCCCGTCAGAAAATTGGGATTCCAGTCGTCAGGCGAGTCACGTGGACAGAGACCAGGGTGTTCAAAAGGCGATACCAGCGAGTAGATGCCAAAGTAATATTTTAACCCTTAAAGGGCCAATTTCATCTGCATAATGCAGGTATTTATCTTAAAGAAACACACCCCATTTAATGACCATGAGAAATAATACATGTCTGTCTTCAGAGGCAGTGAAGTCTATTAATATACTGCGTGGTTAGAGTAAGGACTTACCGGTCTGTGAGCAGGCGGTACACACAGTTACCGGTCTGTGAGCAGGCGGTACACACAGTTACCGGTCTGTGAGCAGGCGGTACACATAGTTACCACAGGCCCTTTGAAAGTTAAACATATAATCATACTCTCTTAGTTTGGTATAAAGTTGGAAAATTCAAGAGAGTTCTCTTTTAGATGTTTCAAAATATGCGCTGAAGGACTGCTGCTTCAAAGGCTGCCCCTCCGTTACTTTGTGGGTTTTTAGGAGCGTTCGCAAAATTGCAAAAACCGACTATTAGCTTCGTCATGTCCGTCCGTCCGTCCGTCCATCCGTCCGTCCGTCCGTCCGTTTATCCCTCCGTCCATCCATCCGTCCTCGTAAAAAACGTGGCTCTCACTGGATGGATTTTTATGAAATTAGTATTTGAGAATTTTTCGAAAATCTTTCGAGAAAATTCAAGTTTAATCTGAACGGTGTAAGAAAGAAAAAATGTCTTGTACCCACTTCAAACCCCAACTCCGATTTATCGGTTATCCAACCCGTAACTTAGTCATTACACGGACTGATCTGTCTGGCGCTCGATCAGTGCAAAGTTGGAAGGGATCATGCACTGTGGATTTACAGGACCTTCGAGAATCTGAACGAAGGGTTAAGTGTTAGGAACTTGTCAGTGTTAGTATTTAGTGTTAGCATTAGTTTAAGAGGGACTGTCAAAGGGGCGGTTTCCCCAGTGAATGGAATATTACTGACAGTGATGGAGGGGTGCAACCCTCTTGTTGTCTGCTGGAAGGTCGCTGTAAGGTGACAAGTGGTTCTGACAAGAGCGGAGGGTGTAAGCATGCACATGTGTGCAGCTGCCCGCGAGGCATCTCAGCGTCTGACTTACACGCTGCTGAGTTTCTTTTGACTGGATACACACAGCACCACCGTCACTTGGTGTCGTGTGTATCAGAAAGGATTCAGTTTGTTGCAGGTGCGAACCCAGAATTTTTCGTTTCGGGGGGAGGTGGGGGGGGGGAGTTGACCCTAAGGCTGTATATAATTTATGTTTGATTTTAAAAATTATGTTATAAAATCATGCTGTAAGCACAACATAACACTGTGTGCAACTGCATTTATATACATACGAATATAACTACATGTTCCGTGACTCAATCACAGTGTCATATCTTGTTGTTTTTTTAAAAAGTTATTAATTTAATTTTCAAAATTCTAATACAGTAATCATCAGCCGATTTCAGTGGCTGATTTCGGCTGAAGGGGAAATCACGTAAAGCATTTGGTATCATAATGTCTGAAAAATCTGTGTTTTTTAAATTTCAGTTTTTGGGGGTTTGGGGGGGTTGCAGCCCGGCGGCCCGCACCCCCTTGGGTGCGTTCTTGGTTCTTTGTATCGTCATACGGTGCAACTGAAAGTCGTTTTTAAAAGAAGTATAGCTTGTATGAATTGAAAGCAGCGTGTTTGTGTGTTTGTCATTAAAATCACAAAACTCAAAGCAGGGATATCATATCAGTTACACTAGCTGTTGCCATGTTTGTGACTAATGTGGTGTGTAAAATGTAATTTAGGCTTAATGGAAACAAATTTGCCCTGAGCTGCAGTTAAGTTTTCGTATACATTTTTATTACTTTTCCCCCTTCCCCCCAACCCTCCCCAGTGGCGATGGTGTTGGCAGATGCGAGCTGTTTTGCATTCGTTACTTATTGGTTTCTACTTGTGTCAGTGAGAGGCTGGAGACATGGGCCAAGTGATGAAAGTACAGAATCGCGTGTATAATATCATTTGCGGAAACTTTGCCCAAAAGGAAGCTTTTTTTTTGGAGGGATTATATCATATTTTGATTACGCTGCACATGCTTGAGAATTTTATATTTACCATACCGTGGCCGATCCCAGTGGCCGCACCGTCTCAGGTGTAGGTCTGCTGCCGAGCGCTTGCTGGGATCGTGGGTTCGAATCCTACCGGGGGCATGGATGTTTTTCCCTTGTACAGTGTTTGTGTTGTCAGGTAAAGGTCTCTGTGACGTGCCGATCACTCGTCCAGAGGAGTCCCACCGACTGTGGTGTGTGTTTGAGTGTGATAACGTGAAAGTAAACAACCTCGACACCTACTGTGAGTAGGTAGAAGAGGGAAGGACTACGAAACGAAACGAACCATACCGTGGGTTATAATGCGATTTTTTTGTTATTGTCCTACAAAATGCAATAATTAATCACAGGTTCGTAGCAGTAAATCTAAAAGCGTACCGCGAACAACCCCATATCACCAAAACGCTGACCAATCTATTGTGTAACAAACAACCACCGCAATCAACAGATCTAAATATGCAATCGCCTGTTATGTAATTGTTTTATGCAATAACGTCTTTTGATCTTCATGATGGGCCAGTGGGGCTCAAAACATGTAACATGCATTTAGATGTATTGCTATGACCGTCTGATTATTCAGTGCATTTTGTTGGATAATAATAAAAAGGAAGACATTTAAGACTTACAACCCTCGTCAGTATGAGGAGGAATTTTAGGTATTACATAACGTGAAAGTTTGTAATTTATGTAAATCACTTTTTTTTAGTGAAGTTAAGAAAGCGAGGGTAGGCTAAACATTCAAAGAGCATGGAAAGTGAAGAAAAGCCTACGTAATTTTGACGGGGCAATCTCTTGGAAAAGAGGAATTTGAAAGACCCAGAAGGAGATGGAAGGATAACTTTAAGACGAGTCTTAGAGGGAGAAGATGAGAGTTGGTTGAAACTGGCCCAGAATCGTATATAGTGGCGGACTTGCTGTTAGCGCTGTTGAACTTCAGTGTTACCGACGTACACGTGTACATGGTACAGCATGGGTACAGTAGTGTAAGGCATTGGCATCCCGCTTAACGGCGTATGTTTTAAAGGAAATTCGACCTTAGAATATCAACAGTATGTGTGCCGTTGGTATAGACACAGATGTCCTTGAACAGCAACAAAATTTTACATGTTTTTTTTAATAATAATTGACGTAATACATATGAATAAACATATAATTGCTTTGTTATTGGCTTGTTTAACCGTTTAAAGACGAAGCATGTCTGTTTTATGTAAGGACTCAGTGCGTACCGTGCAGTAAACACTCTCCACTTCGGTTATAAAAACCAATCTCTTAATGTTTTATAAGGCAAAAGTTGCTGTTTGTTCTGAGATCCGTACAAAACACATAAACGCAATGTGGGCACCACGTAGAATTTTTTAATGTTGAAGCTGGTGGTATGTAAAGTTACCGCTAGGCTTTAAAAGGTTAAATACAACAAAGTCTTTCATATATGTAGCCAACAGTTAATATTCATAATTGTAAACACCAAAGTAGGTACCGTGAAGTTTCCTACAAGTGCGTATTCATGAATTAATAAAGTTATGTAAACTGGAAGGGGGCAGATGGCCTTATCCCTGTGACCTGTTGTTTCATGCCAAACGTCTTACTTGTTCTTACACCCAATTACTAGGGCTGATCTCCATACGATGTTCCTACACCAATCCATCATCTGATTATCGGACTGTCAGTGTAGACGACGGGTCAATCCCGTCCCTCAGCCATGATCGGTCAATGGCCATATCGGCTGTTTTCATTGCCTGGTTTTTGGAAGCAACCTGCAGCATTCTGCAGCTTGTTCGTATTATACCGGAAATAAAAACTGACACAAAGACTGTTTCTGGGAATGAAAGTGTTATAGGCCTGTCTCATAACACCTAGTGACGGCGTCTTGCTTTGGCATTAGAAACACAGCTGGACAGTCTGTTCAGATCATTACGACCACTGTATTAAGAACTGCTTTAATATTGTCCGTCCATTTATGCGTAGGTTTTCACTTTTCTGTTTTTTTTTGACAAAACTTTTATATACGTTTGTCATTGCGACCGTTTATAGTACGCGTCTTTCCACCTTCAAGTCTTTCGATGTTTTTAGGCGCTTTATTTAACCTTTAAAAACCTAGCAGTAACTCTACGTACTACCCGGTTTAACATTCAAAAATTCTACGTGGTGCCCATATTGCGTTTATGTGTTTTGTACGGATCTCAGAACAAACAGCAACTTTTGCCTTATAAAACATTAAGAGATTGGTTTTTATAACCGAAGTGGAGAGTGTTTACAGCGCGGTACGCACTGAGTCCTTATATAAAACAGATACGGTCAGTCTTTAAAGGGTTAATGAGACTGTGAATTGTGTGACGACTGTGAATGAATGAATGATTGATTGATTGATTGATTGATTGATTAGTACGGAGTGTTGGTGGAATGATCCCGACAGGAGAGAAGGGAAGTACGCTGGAACCCGGTTATAACGACATCGGTTTATACGACGCCTCGTCTATAGCGTCAGATATTCTGTGGTACCAATTAATTCCTCACTGTTAATAATATTGTAGTCGTCGGTTATAACGACACTCTTTTATGACGACACAAAATATTCGGTCCCTTTGATGGCGTTATGGTTCGACTGTACTTAAAGCAAAACTCTCCCATTGCCACTTCTTCACCACACATTTCGCGTGGACTGGCCTCGCATAGAACCCGGGCCTGCACGCTAACAGCAAACATTTCTTAACTTAATTAGCCCGAATAATAAGTGTTAGTTGATGAATAAAACCTGCAGTGCTCTGAATTCCAGCGTTTTCTCTATTTCCCTGTCGTTTATAGACATATTCGTTTCGTAGTCCTGACTTCTTCTACCTACTCACAGCAGGTGTCGAGGTTGTTTATTTTCACTTGATCACACTCAGACACAGACCGCAGTCGGTAGGACTCCTCTGGACGAGGGATCGGCCCGTCGCAGAGACCTCTAACCCGACAACACAAACACTGTACAAGAGACAAACATCCATGCCTCCGTTGGGATTCGAACCCTCGATCCCAGCAAGCGCTTGGCCGCAGACCTACGCCCTAGACCGCGCGGCCACTGGGATCGGCTTATAGACGTATTTGGTCCAGTTTTTACCACAGCACGTGCTTGAAAATTTTCTCTCCCCTTATAATGAGAGACCATGTTTTAGATTACTGAACAACGTATTAACTGTAACTATTGCATAGAATCGAATGTTATGGAAAGACGAAAATGAATAGTAGAGAAATGAGAATTTGGAAGAAGATGGTAGTAGTGTGTTTCCCGTACTGTGTATGTGTGTGCCTTGAGATTCCAAGGAAAATGAAATTTCTCTCAGCAGATGGGGGTGTGATGCTGAAGCCATCATAAGGCAAGCCGAGATCGTTACTGGTACGCCGCTGGTGAGACCTGTACAAAGCCGCAGTTACGATTGTATTTGTCTGTATTGTAAGGTAGAAATTTGGCGCTGAACTGTGGCCGAAGCGTCTTGTAGAACGGAGAGTCGGGGGATACCAAACCAATGTACTCCATGTAAGGCAACCACTCTTGATACCTTAATAATTAACTCAGCCAATTTTTACATTTTATTGGAGCGGCGTGTTCACACTCTTGTTCACATGATCCCGCCATTTGTCCTTGTCCAGAACCAAATTAACCCTTTAAAGACGAAGCGTATCTGTTTTATATAAGGACTCAGTGCATACCGCGCTGTAAACACTCTCCACTTCGGTTATAAAAACCAATCTCTTAATGTTTTATAAGGCAAAAGTTGCTGTTTGTTCTGAGATCCGTACAAAACACATAAACGCAATGTGGGCACCACGTAGAATTTTTTAGTGTTAAACCAGGTGGTACGTAAAGTTACCGCTAGGCTTTAAAAGGTTAATCCAGTGCACGCCTTGCTGTCATGTTTTTAAGATCCATTATAATATTACCCTTTCATCTGCGTGTAGGTTTTAGAAGTGTTTCCTTTAATTTTCTCCACCAAAACCCTACAAGCATCTCTCCTCTCCCCCATACATTCCACATGCCTCGCCCATCTCCTGCTCCTCCATTTGACCACTCGAATAAGATGTTCCATTTGACCACTCGAATAAGGTTTGATCAGGTGTACAGCTCATGAAGGTTCACATTAAGCAGTTTTCTCGGAGCATTTTTGAGGGCCAAATATATTTCTCACCACCCTGTTCTCAAGCACCCCCAGCTGACAGTTGGGGAATGTGAGAGAAACTAACAAAAGGTCAGCTTTTTTCGCTATAAATACCACGTGGTCACAGCCAGACAACCTTTGCCGTAGTGTATACATGCCTTCTGATTTAAGTGGATTGTTGGAAAGGTGTGCAGGTAGCAGGACACATCAGGAGGTATTGACAGTGGGGGTTAGAGTGTTCTTTTTTTTTATTTATGGAGTACTGGGGTGTCTAGATTCTTGGAGTGAATGCAGTATGGAAGGTCATCTGTCCCTTCACACACACACTTGAACAAACTGCAAACACACACACACACACACACACACACACACACACACACACCTTCGTGCTCTTCGACGAACTTTTGGAATTTTGGAATCATTCTTTCCCGTCTCATCTGCTCTCCGTTTCCACAACTCTGGTTTTTTTTTTCGGAAACTTACACGTTCATTCTTCATTCTGCCTTCAATAGACTCGGTTCTATGTTACGGGCTTTTTTTTTTAACTGGCAGCTCGAAGATTCGTTCAGTGTTTGAGAAAAACCACATAAAATCAGGCATGTCACAGAAGAATGATGTACCTTGGGGAGAGTAAATGGCTTGTTGCAGGACGAAATTAGGCTGCTTTGTAGGAAATGTAATAAATAGAATGAAGTGGGAAAGAATTGTGTACATATGTGTGGAAGAAATTCCTGGAGTATCTCCGGTAACATGTGAAGGAAGTGAGGGGGTGCTTGGTGGTGAATACAGCCTCATTTGTTAAAATGCATTCTAGCATATAAATTCAAAATATCACAAATACCTCTACTGGACTTCTCATATATCCCACTATGAACAACTTGAATGGGCAAGTTAAATGCATTTTATGAAGTTCTCACGGCAATCCTTGTTATTTTTACAGCATACTACGCTGAGGACTGGGATACATTCTGTCCAAAAAGATGGTAACTTTTAAATATTTTGTTGTTGTGCTTGAATGAGATGGGCGGTGCATGTAGCACGTATGGGGGGGAAAGCGAGGTGCATACAGGATTTTGGTGGGGAGACCTGAGGGAAGGCGACCACTTGGGAGACCCAGGCGTAGATGGGAGGATAATA
The DNA here is from genome assembly GCA_013340265.1 of Coptotermes formosanus. Lineage (NCBI taxonomy): Eukaryota > Metazoa > Arthropoda > Insecta > Blattodea > Rhinotermitidae > Coptotermes > Coptotermes formosanus. The sequence goes on along the minus strand of BLKM01000333.1, from coordinate 130,580 downwards.
TTAAAATGGATCTTCAAGAACTGGGAGGGGGGCATGGACTGGATTGAGCTGGCTCAGGATAGGGACAGGTGGTGGGCTCTTGTGAATGTGGTAATGGATCTCCGAGTTCCATAAAATGCAGGGAATTTCTTGACTAGCTGAGAAATTATTAGCTTCTCAAGAAGGCCTTTGCTCCATGGAGTTAGTCAGTCAGTCAGTCAGTCAGTCAGTCAGTCAGTCAGTCAGTCAGTCAGTTAGTTAGTTAGTTAGTTAGTTAGTTAGTTAGTTAGTTAGTTAGTTAGTTAGTACTGCTTATTCTAGAACAGTACCGCTCAGTTTCTTAGCGTGCATATTGAATGAAACTGTGATATGGTACTGTAGTCAAAGAACATATTTAACAGTCCACCATTAGCATAATTATTTTCCGAATCTTTTGCTAGAGATTAGAACTGTAAAATTTCCCCGTTGAAATTTTTAGCTCTTTTCTATTGATTTTAATATGCTGCTTTGATGTTTGAGTGACGGCAAAGACAGGATACACCTCGTTTTCAGCTTTGAGCCCTGCAGTATGCTGTATAATTGATGCCGACCAGACCACGAAATTGTACGGTACGGCACAGTGTCAGTGACGGTGTGACCTTCATTGTTTCCGTTCTGTTCTGAGGCGGGCTTGCATATGTAATTTGACATCTGCAAGTCCACTGTCAAATGCAGTTATCCCTTTAACCCTTCAAAGGCGAAGCGTATCTGTTTTATATAAGGACTCAGTGCGTACCGCGCTGTAAACACTCTCCACTTCGGTTATAAAAGCCAGTCTCTTAATGTTTTATAAGGAAAAAGTTGCTGTTTGTTCTGAGATCCGTACAAAACACATAAACACAATGTGGGCGCCACGTAGAATTTTTTAATGTTAAACCTGATCATATGTAAAGTTACCGCTAGGCTTGAAAAGGTTAAATAAGCTATATAGTTCACTGGGAAGGCAGACACATTTGCAAAGATAAAATTTGTGTTTATTAGTGTAACAGAGAATGTGCAGTCCTAAGGTGTAATTTATTACCACCCTTCTTCTGTTATCTATTGTACGTTACTCTGACACGCAGTGACTCTGACATCTTAAGACGGTGAATTGATAGACTACACGCTTTATTAATATGTAGTAGGGGTTGCTGCTAGAGTAAGGCGAAATATTTTTCGTTTAACCCCTTGAAACAAAAATTAACACAAAATATTGTTACAAAAACCATTACCTCACGTAAAGGTGTAATGATTAAATAATGTTTATTGAAATAACCGCAGTTTATTTTTAGAATTATAGGAAATACATAAATGAACGAGCACTGTAGATAAAATGAAACATCTTCTGAACGGCTGAAAAAATTTTAATCGAATTTGGTATTGGAGCGGGGAGGTAGATTTTTTTGGCACGTTGTCAAGGTGTATTAAAATCGGTCGGCATTGTCAGAAGGCATTATACAGTTGAACCCGCTTATAACGACGTGGGTTTATGCGACACCTCATCTATAGCGTCAGGTATTCTGTGGTGTCGATTAATTCCTCACTGTTAACCATAATATTATACTCGGTTATAACAATACTCGTGTATAAAGACAAAATATTCGGTCCCTTTCATGACGTTATAACCGCGTTCGGCGCCATAAGAATTTGCATACATGTCTGCTCATATTTCAAATGTAAGTCCCTGGATATTTTGCTCCGCGCATGCGCAGACAGTGTTCCAGTCTAGGCCAAGACCGCCTGCTTCCGCGTTTCCGCTAATTCATTGCTCAGTAATCGTTCTGCCATTTGACGTTAGTGAGCAGCATCGTTAAATAAACAGAAATATTTAAAATAACTTGCCTGTTACGAATGACAAATGAATACGGCGGTATTCGCTGTGTTTCTCGGTAGTTTATCAATGTATTGGCACTCAACTGGGTTTGTTCATCTTGGTATGTGTCCAGGTGTCTGAATGCAGACCAGGAACCCGCTTTACAGCTCACACTGTGCTGTGGGTGTGCCCACACAAGGTATCACTGTCATCATAAATCGGTCAGCCCCTAACATCCGGCCTACGTAACTTCAGTGGCGGCTCCTGAAAGAAAATGAGGACCCATAGTGCGTCGCGAATTTTGGTTGAACTTGTAGGTGATGGTGCTGCAACAGGGACAGAGTAATCCACTGCGTAGTCTGTCATGCAACAGATGCTGTAGACTCTTCCAAAGCGAGTTCCCCAGAGAGTGCGATCTAGTGCTTCCTCTGTTAAATTTTAGTATTTTTGTCTTCTTTGAGCCCATCCAGTAGCTGTTTATGTCTTCTTCCTCGTCTTAGAGCGTGCAGTAAAAATATTTTAGAATTCACGATAACGATTATTGTTACTACTACTACTACTGCTGCTGCTACTACTACTACCGCTACTACTACTACTACTACTACTACTACTACTACTACTATCATGTGGCCCTGCCATGGCTCAGGCGGTTAATCGCCGGCTGCTAACGTCATAGTCCTTGAATTTTTCGCAGACCAGTCCATTGCGGGATTTGTGGTGGACAAAGTGATACTGGGAGAATAATAGATTGAAAAATAATACACGAAAACATCACCGACTCCATATTTGAGATTTTTTTGACAAATTAAAGATTAGAGTATTCTAGGATTACACCGTGCAGTCTGGTTGATAAGTGAAGGCTTTTGGAAGACTCGGGTTTCTTTATATTCATGGCTGTAGAGTGATCAGAGCGAAGATACGTCTCGTGTTAGGCCTATAGGGAAGGGAATAAAGAGACTGGAACTGTGGGCAACGCTTCAAACTACACGGCGTCACGTCACGTAAGACTGTACCTCATGGAACTTTCTTGTTCAGCTGATACTGAATCAGTCAAGAAATGTTATTTTGGAGAAACCCGAAGTTTGTTACCGTATTTTCAGGAGCCACTAACTGAATGTTAAAATGACCCAAGTGAATCCAGACTTTCCTTCTCCACTCTGTTTACCTGAGACTCGCTTTAATAATATTCTGTCATATACGCCTAGTTAGTACATGTTATGTAATTTGATATGGCCCGCTTGATAATGGCATAGTTACTTGCCGAAACATGTCGGGGAGAAGATGGACAAAAAAGATAAATAAATAAATAAATAAATATTTTGCGTAAGTTGGCTCTGTTTTGCTGTATTCGTGACAAATGTTTGTATCAGTGTCTCCTTTCCTCCAAGTTACATGATGCTAGCACATTATGTTCGATTTTCTCGTCCCGTTAAGACTAGCAGGATCGTCTCACCCTGAAGTTTTTCCCAGCCACTCTTCCTTACATTTCAGGCAAATACAGCACGTCATTTTCAAAACACATTCTCAATCCAAATTTAAGCTCACGTTATTTCTGTGTAGCGACCTGATCAAGCCTATCATAATGTACTGTTGAGGTTGAAACAGAACTCAACGTGTACATAGCCTGACTTTTTTTTTTCAACTGGTTGTGTGTGTGGCAAGCAGCGTGCTTTTAAAGGTTTAACCAGGTCATTTAAATTTTATGAACTCTGCATCGAAGTAAATATTTGTTGGATCTTTTCCAACAAGAGTTACATGTCACATTCATTTATAACAGCAGTGCAATGTGTTTTGGAAAATACACAAATATTTAATTTTATGCTGTTTTAAAGTAGAGTGTTTATTTACCATACTGTAATGTTATGTACAAAGCCCTTTTCTGAAATTCATATAAAATCATATATGACTGGTCTGTTGCGTATTGATGATGATGATGATGATGATGACGACGACGACGACGACGACGACGACGACGACGACAACCATGACGGCAAGAGTGTGTTGACTGTAAGGAACTGAATATTTGAATGATTAGGACCCAACCCATTTCAGACTCTTCCCTTAGAACTTCTCTGGCGCCGTCAGATCTTGGTCTTTTTGGTTGTTGTTGTTGTTTTTGTTGTTCCACGGGGCTTCGGCCTGTTTTCGGGTCACGGTTTTCCCCGTTGCCACTGTTTCGAGACTCTCGAGTTATTTACGAGGTGAGGACATCAGCACCACGCCAAACCCCCAGTCTGGGGGCCCAGGGTCTCTCTTTTGTCCGGCATCTTTATCAAAACCTTTCCGACATAAGTGGCCCTAACAGCAGCTAGGCTACCGTCGGCAAAGATCTTCTGGGTTGTAACACCATGTAATGTTATCTGTGGAGAGTGCTGCAGAAAGTGCTGCCACCATCTTCAGGGTGGAAATGTGTGGGATGAGGATTCTCATTCCTGATCCTGCACAGTTCAACCCACAACAGCCCGTTTATGTCAGCCCACTACTCCTTCTGCCATTCCACTATATGCTGGAAAATACACCATAATTCATTTGAAGGCGTGTATGTTTTGTGGAAGTACAACTCCACGTGAGGTACGCAGTGGCGCAGTTGGTTGAGGCACTGCGCTACAACCCGGAAGGTCGCGGGTTCGATTCCCGATGGTGTAATTGGAATATTTCATTGACATAATCCTTCCGGCCGCACTATGGCCCAGGGGTCGACTCAGCCTCTAACAGAAATGAGTACCACCTGCTTAAGCCATACGACCGTCTAATCGGATCTTAGAGATTAGGCATGCTGAGGAGCAATAAATAAGGCATATCGTTTTCCACTCGATTTTTCTGTAATGCGTTTTTCAAACTTAATATGAATTTGACCATTATTATGACTCAGATTTAAATAAGTGTGAGGCTAAGTCCAAAGCACACTCGCACGTGGAAGTGAATGAACCCTACGAAAATCTGAACACACGAGCCGCCACTGTGTAATCTCTTTACGCGATCCAATAAAGATCGAAAGGTAGCTGTAAACTGTTAAGAAAGGTGTTGCTTTCTTGGTCAGTGCGTAATGTATTTATTGAATGGTGACAGTCTCACCCAGTTCAGGTATGCCCTTTTGTCGTGGGTGTACACCCAGTTGCCGGATTTCCCTCCCGTGCGCTCCACATTCGTTGTGCCATTCTGCCATACTACAGTTCAGATCCCTACGTTTATTCCTTCTTATTTCGTTTATATCTAAGCCTATTCTTTATATTCTCTCTTATTTTCTTATAACTTCCCGTGCCTTTTCATTCTCCGGCATTTTGTTTTCTTTCACCCTTATTTATATTCTTCATTTAGTGTTGATTACCCTACTTCTTAACATCAGTTTTTCTTTTCCGTAAAATTTCTTGTATCTCTTGTCGCCCTCGTTTCTCTCTTTCTGTCCTTATCGTTATTTCCATTACTGTCCTCCTTTCTTTCCCACAATCGTTATCATCTCCTGCTTCTTTGCTTCTGACTTCATTTTATTTATGTCTTTGACTCATTATTTTCTTTCCCATTCTTTCTTGTTTGTCTCTCAATCCTCATCACCTATCCATTGTCGTTTCCGTCATTGTTCTACTTTTCTCCTCCTTTCGTATCCTCTTTTTGTTGTTCCCTCCTCCTCTGTCTACTATCCACATTTCCTGTTTCCACATTCTCCGCATTCCTTTGCTCTTCTTTCCCCTACCATTTGTCAACAACCCCTACCGTGATTTAAAAAGCTGTGTAGCCAGCGCTTGGGACCTCCACCCTTGACTGACCTGTGAAAGAACTCTATTCTTTTACTGCTTCCGAAGTTCACCTTCTGTCTGTCCGTCTGTCTGTGTGTGAGATTTCTTTCACGATCGCATCTTCTTCATACTGGGTGGTCTGTTAAGGAAGTGACTGAAATCTCAAACAAGTCCTGTAAGTTTTGCTATAATGTTCAGCGGGGGGACGTTTGAAGCTTTCTATTGTAGGAATAAAGCAGTAATACTGCTTATACTGCCATTATTGCTTGGTTTTGTAGGAACCTGATGGCAGATATTTTGGTATAGGTCATGGAATTATTACCGCAGTTTGCAGTTATGTCTCCTGTGATGCTCGTTATTGCTTGGCTCTGCTAGTGGTCCCGATGGCAGACATTTTGGTGTGGGTCAGAATGTTACACCGGCCTGCTTCGTGCTGCGTTAGAGTTATTTTTCAGGTGGTTTGATAAGCCGTTTCTGAAAAGGAACAGCTTTTGTGGTTATGTGCAGGCGTAAAATGCTCCTTTAAGCTTTTAAAGCCTAGCGGTAACTTTACGTACCACCAGGTTCAACATTCAATAATCCTCCATAATGCTCAAATCGCGTTTATGTATTCTGTACATATCTCGGAACAAACTGCAACTTTTAGCGTAAACATCAGCAACTCATTCGTTTTTTTTATAACCGAGGTTGAAAGTGTTTACAGCGCGGTACGCATAGAGTCTTTATATAAAGCAGGTTACGTTTCGTCTTTAAAGGGTTAATGGAGGTTAAGTTCGCAGAAAGAATGTTTTACTTATCGGTACAAAGTAAGGTACAGATGTGGCAGCTTGTAAACAGAATCATAAACGTGGACTTTGAGATTCGCACGCGGTTGACTGTGAAGATGCCGTCTTGTGGGATGTGACGCCGTATCGCTCGGTGTTTCCTGACTTTTCCAAGGATCATGCCGCCCAAGTATTCAAATGTAATTAGTTTACGAAGGATCCGACTACTTTTGCAGGTGATTGCGGCATGATCCTTGGAAACGCCGGGAAACACTCAGCGACACGGCGTCACATTGCAGAGAGCTCGAATCCTTGCGTACACCGCTGAGATCGCTGCAGTTTCGCCCATTGGGCCAATAGAGGTAATTCAGTGCAGATAGCATGTTTGGTATAGCGCCTGGCTGTGGGACAGACTCTCCAGGATTCTAATTTCGGCAGGGGCAACAAATTTTCTCTCCTACAAAATCGCTCAGACTGGCTTGGAGGTTCACCCAAACTCCTACTCAGTGGGTACCGGGGGGGGGGGGGGTAAACGCGGCCGGGAAGTGAATTTAACCACTAACCGCCACTTTGTGCCGACACAGAGAAACCTTTGTCTTTTAATTCAGCGAAGTCTCTTTTTTGACGTGCTGATTCAACGATGATTGTGCCCATTTTTGAGCTTTAATACTGATGCAACCGACGCCTGTTTTTGTTAGAGGTTTCCTGCCCTTTTTTTAAAAAGACAAGCATTAGAACTTAAAGTGGACCTACTTATCATTAGATGATCAAAGTAAGGTACTCACATTTTAGATGAGGTGCAGACTTGTCATGTCAGTTGTATATATTAGCACCTGTCAGCAGTACATAAGATAAGTGGTCTACACGTTTAGGACCAGTTCCGCTTGTTCTTGATTCAAGAGACGGCGTGTGCAGATGAACTCATGAACAATATGGCCCTAATTATGCGCTTCGTGTGTGGTACACACCCTAATAAAGGTGTGCCTTTAATAACCCGCTCTGTAGACTGGGAAGTCTTGGCTGTAGATTGTAGGATAATATTAACCCTTTAAAGACGGAACGTAATCAGTTTTATATAAGGACTCAGTGCGTACCGCGCTGTAAACACTCTCCACTTCGGTTATAAAAACCAATCTCTTAATGTTTTATAAGGCAAAAGTTACTGTTTGTTCTGAGATCCGTACAAAACACATAAACGCAATGTGGACACCACGTAGAATTTTTTAATGTTAAACCTGGCGGTATGTAAAGTTACCGCTAGGCTTTAAAAGGTTGAGGTGGTTAAGAAATGTCCAGACGTTTGTGAGATCCACAAGGCGTCCTGACCGACGGATACAGGTGTGCTTTTCCGAATGATAGTTTCTTCAAATACAGATAAATTATTTTATTCATGCCTTAATGTATGTCATAGGAGTAAGAGTAGTAGCAGTCAATCACAGCAGTTCTTTACGTGCTGTAAAGGTTTACTGCAACATGTTCCGGCGGATGAGTAAAGGGTCGTCATCAGGCTGACGAACTAAAAGAAAAGTTATGTACAACACCTTAATCATTTTACATTGTCCTTGTATACGGTTCAGATCTCAATTTACAGGATCATGAAAAACTGCCAGAGCCACACCTTCATGAAGTGCACACAGGCAGATTTTTCACGGCATAACTCAAATTGCTGTGTGTTTCTGAGGTTTAACCTTTTAAAGCCTAGCGGTAACTTTACGTACCACCAGGTTTAACATTAAAAAATTCTACGTGGTGCTCACATTGCGTTTATGTGTTTTGTACGGATCTCAGAACAAACAGCAACTTTTGCCTTATAAAACATTAAGAGACGGGTTTTTATAACCGAAGTGGAGAGTGTTTACAGCGCGGTACGCACTGAGTCCTTATATAAAACAGATACGCTTCGTCTTTAAAGGGTTAACCGCATTCTGTTCTGCGAGTCTCACATTATTCTCACTTTACGGCTCTGTTCCTTTATTAGGCCTAACTAACTAACCAACTAACTTGCTAACTAACTAACTAACTCACTCACTCACTCACTCACTCACTCACTCACTCACTCACTCACTCACTCACTCCATGGAGCAGAGGCCTTCTTGAGAAGCTAACAGTTTCTCAGCTAGTCAAGAAATTCCCCGCATTTTATGAAACCCGGAGGTTCATTACCGCATTCACAAGATCTCGCCACCTGTCCCTATCCTGAGCCAGCTCAATCCAGTCCATGCCCCACCATCCCACTTCTTGAAGATCCATTTTAATATTATCCTCCCATCTATGCCTGGGTATCCCAAATGGTCTGCTTCCTTCAGGTCTCCCCACCAAAATCCTGTATGAACCTCTCTTTCCCCCATACATGCTACCTGCCCCGCCCATCTCATTCTCGATTTGATTACCCGAATAATATTTGATGACGAGTGCAAGTCATTAAGTTCCTCCTGATGTAGTCTTCTCCACTCCCCTGTCGCCTCGTCGCTCCTTTATTAGGCCTACTTCCGGTAATTCTGTTGTTGCTACGTAGCGCACACGATTCCATTTTGTTATCCGTGCTGTCACCGTAATTGTTTGATTGCGTAACATGCTGTATTGAATACCGAAATTTCGCATAGCTCTTACACATACCCGAAATGAACACAGAACATTTGGTGCTGCAGACTCTTCTTTTTTTCCAGTGGCGCGACAGTCCCCAGTGGGCCAGGGCCCGTAATTGTCGAGGCTTCACAATCACACTCAGACACACCACAGAGACCTCTACCTGACAACACACAACACTCACATGAGACACAGACATCCATGCTCCCGGCAGGATTCGAACCCGCAATTCCAGCAAGCGAGCGGCAGCAGGCCCAGGTCTTAGACCGCGCGGACACTGGGATCGGGCCGCAGGCACTTTCGATTTGTACTGTGAAAGGAAATGAGATAGGCAACCTGTCATGCGTTCGTTGTTCTAAAATTACATTTAACATTTATGTATGCAGTTCTCTTGTTTTTATCGTATTTTGACTAATCAGCATTTATTAGCTGCTGAAGTACGCTTCTGCTGCACGTAGTTAGTTAGCTGTGACTCACACACTGCAGTTTGTGTTATGACGTGGAAAGCTGGCGGTGGAGAATTCACGAAAATATCTTTGGCATTTATTGATTGTCGTAAATTTTGGTAAAATGCTTCCGGTCTGAATACCTTGCGAATCCCGATTTGAATTAAGCCTCAAGCAGAGGCGCGTAACTGCGTGCAATATGTTCAGTGTTTCTGTATCAGGACATTAGCAGATCGAAATCCAAGAGAGATCTTGTATAAGCAACATGCTGCACGAAACATTGTCGTTAAATATGCTAAGGTTTCACGCTACGACACACACCGGACCTCATGCAACGTTACGATGCCCACAAAAATTTGTGGATTACAGCCATACCAAGCGACGTCTTTTCAACTGTCCAAATACTCCCCCCTGCCCCACCAAAAAACATAAAAAAAACATAAGAGGAAACCTTCACAAAATCTACATCCAGCTGGGTCACAAGAGTGGAAAACTTGTTAGTTTATTTATGATAAACAGTAAACGAAGCGTAAGACGTTGCTTCTCACCTTCTTGCACATACTTCTTTGCGATCCGGTAACATACTCGCTTGTGTACAAGCACCTTTTTTAAAGTAAAGCTTAAACCTTTCTAACTAACTAACTAACTAACTAACTAACTAACTAACTAACTAACTAACTAACTAACTAACTAACTGATTGACTGACTGACTGACTGACTGACTGACTAACTCCATGGAGCAGAGGTCTTCTTGAGAAGCTAACAGTTTCTCAGCTAGTCAACAAATTCCCCGCATTTATGGAACCAGGGGGTTCATTATCGCATTCACAAGAGCCCGCTGCCTGTCCCTATCCACAGCCAGCTCAATCCAGCCCATGCCCCATCCCACTTCTTGAAGATCCGTTGTAATATGATCCTCCCATCTACGCCTGGGTCTCCCAAATGGTCTCCTTCCCTCAGGTCTCCCCACCAAAATCCTGTATGCACCTCTCTTTTCCCCCATACGTGCTACATGCCCCGCCCCTCTCATTCTTCTCGTTTAAACCTTTCTACCTTTATTTTTTGTATGTTCACACTTTTATTTTATACACACTAAGGAATTCAATGTCTAAAACCCTTTTTTGAAAAACGTTTAGATACGCTTATAATGCATGATTACATGTAAAGGTGGACATCTCACACCTTTTGCAGTGTTAAGTGTCTGTGTAATGTTCCTAATAACGGCCTGATGATGGGTTGATAAGCCGAAACATGTAGCCTATTATATCCTACTTTGTATGTTGTGTACGAGTGTGTTGAGTAAAAAATCTGTAAGTTTCCACCATTTTTATTGGACACTGAGATTTGCGTTTGATGCAGCATGTGAAACGGACAAAGAAAGCGGACACACAGTGTTGAGGTAGCGAGGCACATATATTGCAGTCGTGGTATGGGTCGCGCTGTGGGGACTGCCTAGTGACGGCCTGGCTCTACTGTTGTGATGTGCGGGCGGTATAACTCTGCTACGAGCCCAACGACTCGAGACTCAACGGTAGATTGGTTCGCACGCGATGGATGTTCAGTGTTTCTTTGATTCCAGTCTTCTGTCTTTTCTCTATTTCCATAGGGTTAGTACTTTTCTCAGCTTTGTTCACCGTCTAGTGCTTCGAAAAGAACACAGCGGTACAGAAACTGAATCTGTCTGCGTCGTCAGGTGAAAGTGTGGGGAGACACCCTCTAAATTTGTTGTGACATACAGAAAGTGCTGTTATAAATTACTGAAAGGGAACAGATTTAGTGTTCCGATCGTCCATTCCTAATAAGAACCGATGGACAGAGACCATAAACCGAGTACAGTCGAACTCGGATAGAACGTCATAAAGGGAACTGAATATTTTGTGACGTTATAAACGAGTGTCGGTAAAACCGAGGTGTGTAACGTTATGGCTAACAGTGACAAATTGATTGGTACCACAGAACATCTGACGCTTTAGGCGAGGTGTCGTATAAACCGATCTCGTTATAACCGGGTTCGACTGTACATTCATTCCCGACTTATACTAAGTTTTAAGGTACGCAATCTAAGACTTGCGCAATTTAAAAAATGTAAAAATAAGACCGTAAAATTAAAAAAAAAAGCGTCAAAATTATACTTCCTTCAATGAAAGAGCAGTGAGACGAATACATCGGAAGAATACTGCTGGGCGACGACGCAAAAGGCGGGACGCTCATGCAGTGGTCCTATCAGGTTCCAGTTTGTTGCAGTTTTGAATTTCAACTGACTTCCTTGTATATACACATGCAGTTGGCCATGTGTACACTCAAATCCGACTTGCGCAAATTCCGGCTTGTGCCGGCCCTTCCTGAACGTAACCACTGCCCAAGTCGGGGCGTGTCTGTTTATTACACACATCTGTGCGTTTCCTAGTAGCACTGGAATGGTTACAACAACTTCGTCATTTTACTGGAGTGGACCGCATTATGAGGAATGGGTCTCTGGACAGGTGCGTTAGCCCTGCTGGGAAACATTTGATTCTCATTCGGAGGGCAGTCGGGTTTGTCGTGGTTGTTACGGACGGTCGCACTGAGACGCGTTATGAGCAGGCTGAATCCGCGATGGTGCAGATCATTTCTGTACAACAGACTTCTGTTGATCAGTGTGTGTTGTGGAGGGTCAAGTTGCTAGATCTGTTGTTAACCTAAAGAGCTAGTGTAATAATAATAATAATAATAATAATAATAATAATAATAATAATAATAATAATAATAATAATAATAATAATAAGTGGTATGAACATGTACCAAAATCAGTAGAAACAAGTCAAGTGGGCAAGGTAACCATATTATGGAATCAGCAAGTGCACACCGACAGAACCATCCCCAACAATAAACCATACATCATAATCCGGGATAATGGAAAAGGAACATGTGTGCTAATTGACTTAGCAATCCCGGGAGACAGAAATGTGATAAAGAAAGAAGCCAAGAAGATTCTAAAATATAAAGACCTCATAATAGAAATACAGCGCATGTGGAATATAAAAACAAAGGTGACGCTAGTTATAATAGGAGCAAGTGGAACGATTTCAAAATCCATCAGAAAATACTTGAGCAGCGTACCGGGAAAGCACGATATCAAGGAACTGCAGAAAACAGCTGTACTGGGCACAGCACACACAATGCGGGAAGTGCTAATGTAGAAGCACAAAAGGGTTTAATATTGCAGACAGCGCTATATGCACCATTAACAGTACGCGCGGGATAGCTGTGACACTGTGTACCCTAGAAACGTGGTTTGTTTCAGGTACATAAGTGTGAATACCCTGCGTAAGGGGGATGATGATGATGATGATGATAATGATGATGATGATGATAATAATAATAATAATAATAATGGGCACTGCACACATACTTCGGGAAATACAATTTTTGTTTTTGTGGTGAAGGGCCCCGCAGCCGACGCTACGGACTCACCGCAGCCTTGAGGCTTATTGTGCAACCCTGTGCTGAAGATGATTAATTTTTTTCGTTTTTCCGTATAGTGGAGCACTGGTGGAATGAAATTGATAGGGGAAAACCGAAGTACTCGGGGGAAAACCTGTTCCAGTGCCACTCTGTCCACAATAAATGTCACTTGCGAGTACTAGTGTAAAACTACAGAACGTTCAACATGGGAAAAGGCATTGCATGTGCCATAAATTGTAACTTCAGAATAGCTGCAACACTGTGTACCCCAGAAACGTGGTTTTATTCAGGTATGTAATCGTAAATACTGTGTATAAAAGTGATTAATAATAATAATAATAATCTTACCGCAATTTCTGTTGATTGTGTCAACCATAAACCTCTTTGAAGTCATGAAAATTATCTTCTAAAGATAATATGGATTTACCATAAATTCAGACACGTCCTTACGCACGAAAATTTACGGGCCTCGGGGTCACCTGCTGCAACACTGTGTGTCAAAAAATTTGGTTAAATCTATTAACTGTCGAAATATTTATTGTGTGGGCACAAAAGACTACATTTGTTAAATGACACTGGATTTGTATTCAGAATAAGTGTGACGGCGCTAGCATATTTGTATATCTTCGACTTTCAGTTTTTTTAACCAAATCAACCAAGGTGGACTTCTGAAAGTTGTTGCAGTCCATAATGATGTATGTGATAGTGGAGATAGAAGATCCTTATATTCTTAACTTTAAAGTTACAAAAAAAATAGTGGTTTGCTTCTTTCTTCTCGACTTTCTCCCAAGAGAGAGAGACAGAAACCTCGAGTATCCATTTCATAGAAGCATTGAATTGGTTTTTGAGAGGGTCTTCTGTGTCGAAATAAGTCGTGCTTTTTGCTAGAGTGGACTCCGGCGGTTCATCCTTTGTATTCCCAAATGACCTGTCCAAGTTCTCTAAAAGATTATGAGTAAAAGTTGGTTTGCCGTTGTTTTATGTTTCATGTTCTTGGCCCATATACCAACAACGTTTGAAAATAAATGCTTTACCATAAACTTTGGCGGGAATAATTTTGTTGTTTCATATTGTAGTCGGTATAGCAACTCTCTACGAGCTGGACGGTCCGGGGTTTGAACCCCGTTAGGTGCTAGGTTTTCTGCACCTGTCCACACAGGTCCCAGGGCCTACCCACCCGCCTATACAGTGTATACCGGGTCTTTTTCCTGGGGGTTGAAACAGCCGGGACGTGGCGTTAACCACTCACCCCCATCCAGCGCTGAGGTTGAAGAAAGAGTAGAGCTATACTTCTACTCCGCCTTTGGGCTTTCGTGGCCCCTCAAGGTTGACGAATATTATTGATGAATTTCAGTGATAATAGAAATATGTTTTAGAGGGGAGTAATATGTTAAAGTGGATGTCAAATTGGGCGTGGAGGTGTGGAGTGGATGTATCTGGCTTAGTGTATGTTGCAGTGGTCGTTATTTTGAATCCCGCAGTGCATTTTCAGATCCCATCATCAGTGATGGGGAGTTTCTTTGCCTTGACTGTAAGCTTCTAAGGAAGGATTCTTTTCCACGGAGCTGGCTGCTTTGCATGTCGTTATGTACTCGTCAGGTAATGGATCAACCGAAGGAGTGGTCCATTTCATACGCCCACAACAGGTTAGAAGACGGCGTTTTAAAGGTCACAGCTCGCTTTTCAAGCAAGTTTTTAAATTACTGGTTTGTGTATTGGACCCAGGAACATCAGCTTGTTTCTGTTCCCACTTTCAGAACTTTCCAGCTGTCCGACCGGACAATCCGGACACACAAAATTAGTCCACCGCTGACGTCGAATGATGCATTAACCCTTTAAAGACGAAGCGTATCTCTTTTATATAAGGACTCAGTGCGTACCGCGCTGTAAACACGCTCCACTTCGGTTATAAAAACCAATCTCTTAATGTTTTATAAGGCAAAAGTTGCTGTTTGTTCTGAGATCCGTACAAAACACATAAGCGCAATGTGGGCACCACGTAGAATTTGTTTATGTTAAACCTGGTGGTATGTAAAGTTACCGCTAGGCTTTAAAAGGTTAAAACAAATCTGTGGCCATTGTCCATATATATTGCTTGTTGACTTGAGAATTTTACCGGAAACCTCAAACGGCTTATCCCAATAGAGGCAGGCCTCCTTTGAAGTTACACCGGACAATGGAGTTTCCCTTGTAAATTTAACACAGACCTTACTGGTCATCGATGTGTCGCCCGGATGCGGATTAAATTTGCTTTGGCACCTGGCGCGCCGGTATAACGTAATTGGCATAGCGACTCGATAGGGCAAGACCGTCCGGGGATGATTCCCGCGGAGGGGCGAGACTTTCCGCAACCGTCCGTACCGCAGTGGGATCCACGCAGTCTTACAGTGGGTACCAGGTCATTCTCGGGGGTAAAGCGGCCGAGGCGTGACGTTAACCACCCGCTGCCATCTAGCGTCGAGGTTAAGGAAACCTTACCTTTACCTGTCGGAATCTTCAACGACCATTCTCATTGGCTGTTGCTCCGTTCTGCGTTGTTTATTTATAATTTTGCGCTTTTTAGGTACTTATTCCTAGCGTTGTACGGGGACAGCCCTTGGTTTGGATGTAAAATATAAACAAGCCAAGTTGCTGCAGAGGGCGTTGTTTGTTTTTTCCTCTTGATTTGAGTTTTTTTTACAGTGATGAAGTTTCATATTGTGGCCTTATGAGTTATGACACCGCCTAGTCTGGTAATTGGTTACCAGCGTTACGGAAAACATAACGAGGTTGGACTGTACACTGAAGACCGCCACAAAGTAAAATAGGACAGCTGGAATAAGAATGGAATGTCGGAATGCTTGTCTGTGGAGACCGTACTGTATGACTGAGTGCTAAAGGCGGATGGTCGCAAAAGTTGGGGGCACAGAATTTCATACTAGTTTGGCTACAAGTGGTTAAAGTGGGGGCGGAGAGGGGAGCTACCGTGCGCCTTCTTCACCAGCTGGTAGTTAATCAATCGCCGATCCCAGTGGCCGTGCGATCTGTGGCATAGGTCTGCGGCGGCTGGTTTGCTGGGATTGCGGGTTCGAATGCCTCCGGGGGGCATGGATGTTTGTATCTTTGGATGACGTCTGTCGTTAGGTAAATTTCTCTGCGATGGCCCGATCCCTCGTCCAGAGGAGTGCTACCGAGTGTGTGTATATGTGTGTGTGTGTGTGTGTGTGTGTGTGTGTGTGTGTGTGTCATTGAGGGTGCTTAGGTGCGGCAGTAATCGTCTACACCTACAATGTGTAGGTAGGAGAAGTCAGAATAAGCAAGAAAATTAATCACGCCAGAAAATGTTAATGGAGTTATACTAATAATTAGCTAAATAATGACATCGTATTGGTTTCCTCCCTGGTTGCAGAATGTAGCGTCGGTAATTATGTACCTGACGTGATAGAATTACAATACCTTGTCCTGTGTGTGTATAATATTTATGTAATGTGAACTTTTAACTGCGTATGTATCAGGGCTGTGGAATCGGTACACAAAACTTACGACTCCGATTCCTCAGTTTTTAAAACTCCGACTCCGACTCCTTCGTACAATCTCAATATGTATTAACCCTTTAAAGACGAAGCGTATCTGTTTTATATAAGGACTCAGTGCGTACCGCGCTGTAAACACTCTCCACTTCGGTTATAAAAACCAATCTCTTAATATTTTATAAGGCAATGGTTGCTGTTTGTTCTGAGATCCGTACAAAACACATAAACGCAATGTGGGCACCACGTAGAATTTTTTAATGTTAAACCTGGTGGTATGTAAAGTTACCGCTAGGCTTTAAAAGGTTAATAACGGTAAACCTATGAGACATTTCATCGCCACCACGTGAATCATCAGGCTACTGTTTAGACTTATAACCTATATGTAAGTATAAGTCTAATGGTTACTGTAGCTATCAGGACTCTGGGTTTGGAGCATCTAGTTAAGGTTTTAGACTGAGGTCGGAGTAGGAGTCGGTTAAAATGTACCGACTCCGACTCCTTCATAAAAGCTCAATATGTATTAATAACGGTAAACCTATAAGACATTTCATCACCACCACGTGAATCATCAGGCTACTGTTTAGACTTATAACCTATATTTAAGTATAAGTCTAATGGTTACTGTAGTTATCAGGGCTCTGGATTTGGAGTATCTAGTTAACGTTTTAGACTGAGGTCGGAGTCGGAGTCAGTGCATTTTTACCGACTCCGATTCCACCTAAAATTTCTTTCGACTCCGACTACACACCCCTGGTATGTATGCTGATTGATTAAACACAACAGCAGACATGAACTGAATTTAGCGTTCTATTAAAGGGATTTAAAATACCTTGTGTCATGAGCTTTATTAATCGCATATAGTAACATGTCGGTAAGAATGACATATGTAAGCTTGTGAATTATGTTATTACGCGTCTAGTTGGTCAAATATCATCTCTCGCTACTGACATTAATGTTTGTTAGTTAGGGAAAATTCGAACTGTCTTGTAAAAGCAGAGTGACTGATATGGAAGTACTGTGCATTGCCGATTGCTTGTGCCTTCTATCCAGCGATGCCTGAAAATTACATGTAGATGTCGAGTGTACTTTGTTGTTACCATGTTGGCAACTATGGGTCTATAATACGCAGGGTTTCGGGATTATCTTCTTTAAGCCTTGGGCGTTATACTATATGATCAAAGACGTAATGACAGTCTGCAAACAAACACCAACAGCCTAATCATTCTGAACAATACATTATTTGTAATTAATATGATTGTGTCAGACAGGATGCTGATTGCGGTTAACCCTTCAAAGACGAAGCGTATCTGTTTTATATAAGGTCTCAGTGCGTACCGCGCTGTAAACGCTCTCCACTTCGGTTATAAAAACCAATCTCTTAATGTTTTATAAGGTAAAAGTTCCTGTTTTATATAAGGTCTCAGTGCGTACCGCGCTGTAAACACTCTCCACTTCGGTTATAAAAACCAATCTCTTAATGTTTTATAAGGTAAAAGTTGCTGTTTGTTCTGAGATCCGTACAAAACACATAAACGCAATGTGGGCACCACATAGAATTTTTTAATGTTAAACCTGGTGGTACGTAAAGTTACCGCTAGGCTTGAAAAGGTTAAGCAGCTGTTTGATTATCATCTCTGGGCCGAATAACGAGCAAAGGCGTACCTTTGATGAATTTGCAGTGTTCATTAGTACAGTCTGTAGCTTCATATGCAGTGAGTCCCTGGGGCTTCTTTTGTATACAGTTGTGTTATGACCTGTCCCCTGCCGGAAACTAAACTGAGGAATATAACTGCGAGGGTGTTCAACCCCCTTAAGACTATTTTTTTATATTATATATTCAGTTCGTATCTCAGAGAGAACATTATGTTTCGCTTAGAAAGCTCACACGGTGTGAATGATGTAAACTGAAATGATGACTGTTTATTGCTAGGAATCCTATGGGGGCACATAAATACACTGTGTGGTCAAAAGGTAAAATTTTTAGCTTTAAACGTGGTGGTAAATATACTTACCACTGGGCTTTAAAGGGTTAATGATTCTCGCCTGTTTCGTCATTATGGTACAGAATATTCACCAAAAGAATATTTTAATTTTTTGTAGGACAATTTGTTCTGATGTTGGTACTCTTGCGTGAAATATTGCTTTTGAAGATGGCGTCCTGCACTAGTGGACAGTGTGTTTATTGTGAAAGCGCTCTTTTGATGTTAAAAGAAGGCCTGCAAAAGTGCCGAGATATGGCTGACGACATTTTAATGTTCGTAATGATTCTTCAAGAAATTGTGTAATGAGTTTGTCATAAGAAACTTGACTTCTCTTGGATTTCTTTGAAATGCTTTCTCCGTACGTTGCACGGTTTTGCCTGTTCATGGCCTCAGTTTAGGTCTCAAGACACGTTTCAGACTGTCTTAACGCGGAAATAGCTTCATCAGGTTTTTATACCAAGCACATCATACAGCTTCTTTTACATGGCAATGTAATGTCATACGTTAATAATATATAGGGCAGACGGGTTGCCTTTTTATGATTTTTGCTGATCGTGACTAGGGTAGCTGGTGTCTCATTACGATCCTGGGCCTTCTTAACAGAAAATACTGTAGCATCGTTTAATTTTAGTCACCCGTTAATGTGTTAGGCGTGTTTTAAGCGCATAAAAATCTTTATGGACAGTTTATGTATACATTATGTCTTGAGCATTAATTATAATGTTATGAATAGAAGGTACAGGATAGGAAGGGCGCTGTCAAAACAGCGGTACCTTTAAAAAGGGGACGCATCTCACTCAGGGGGACCCTGCCCCTGCTGCTACGTTCGACAAGGTAAACAAAGACTGTACAAAGTTTTTTTTTTTTTGAAAGCAGTGTTTGGAACCGGAGACGGCCGTTGTCGAACGTTGATAGTAATCAAAAGACGATGTTTGGAAATACGGCCGTGTCCGCCTGTACTGCATGATGTCTTGTCAGCGTAAATATAAGACAATGGGCGAAGGACAGCTGCTTGTAGTTTGAGACGCTGTAAGGCCACATCGGACAACCAGGCCATTATTTGGACGTTTGTGTGTGTGCTTCAAAATTCCTGGCCTTTTTTTTAGTAATCCTGGTATAGTTCCCTTTGAAAATTCAACGGAAACTCTACTCATGTACGGTATAATCTGTTAACAGTTTTGATGGGTTTATTGTCGACATCCATTTATGTCCAGGCTCCGGAAGGTAGCGCTCACCATGCCTTGGGACCTAACCGTACTGTGCAGCGTACTTCTGCTCAGATATGACTCCTCTGTCAGGGAGGACGCGGGAAATTAATGTTAAAACCTTTAGTTACTTTTTGTGGCAGGATATTAAATCAAAATTGCTTTTCTTGGAGATGTTATGAAAACGTCATTACGTTTCAAGAATTCTTTGGTCACGCCTGTGGTACTGGACATCGTTAATGCTGCCATTTTAGAGAAGGGTAAACGCTGATGCGTACCTGCGTACAAACTAGATTTAGATGGATGTAGAGAATAATAATAATAATAATAATAATAATAATAATAAAACTGGAACGATTTCAAAATCCTTAAAAAAATACTTGAGCAGCGTACCGGGAAAGCACGATAGCAAGGAACTGCAGAAAACAGCTGTACTGGGCACAGCACACACACTGCGGGAAGTGCTAATGTAGAAGCACAAAAGGGTTTAATATTGCAGACAGCGTTATATGCACCATTAACAGTACGGGCGGGATAGCTGTGACACTGTGTACCCTAGAAACATGGTTTGTTTCAGGTATATAAGTGTGAATACCCTGCGTAAAGGGGATGATGATGATGATGATGATGATGATGATGATGATAGTGGTGCCTGCACCCATAATGTGTGCATTCTGTGATCAGTTCGCAGACAAGAGGCAGTGTGTGACGACTACAGGTGTATAAATTTCTTCTGGGAAACATCTAATAGGCTGAAGTAATTGAGGGATTACTCTGGGAGTATTCCGATCGGACTTTGTCCGTTGTCTGGATGAACAAGTCATGTGGCATTCAAAGGGCTAGTTGACTTGGGGTCAAGTCTTCATATTTACTTTGGTCAGCACACTGCTTGGCCCTCAGCCCGCACAGTGTTTATGTATATCGTTGTGGTTCTCAGAATCGGTATGAGTTGTCTCATTAAGCATCTTTGACTGAGTGAGGCGTGGTGCTTTTTTATAGCAGGTACGAACATATTTGTTAACAGTTTAAAGCGCAGTGGTTAGTGTACATGCCGCCAGGTTGAACGTTACAAACTCTCCATTCTGCGTGCACAGTGTATTACATAGGATGTGTTACATAGGATGCCTACAATAAACAGCAATTATTTCAATAAAGCACAATTCACGTATTGTGCTTTATTGAAATCCATTGTGTTCTTTAGCCATTATTTGCCTAAACGCCATTTAGAAATTGGTCTTTAGTGAAGTAAATTGTTTTTTTTTGTGAGGTACGAATTGTGTTGTTTTAAATAACGCAGTTTGGTTGTTGTATTTTAGTAACTTTTAAACCTACAGGAGCCAGAAATTGCGAATTTAAGGTGTTTCTTTACGTTACTTCGTCTCTTCTGGTAAAGTTACTTGAAGCCCATTAAAGTACACAAATTTTGTCCAGAGAAATGTGCATTTGCAGAGTATCCAAAGTAATAAATACAGATATTTATTTACACGTTGGCCTTTAAGATACAATCTGTGTAGTCCAGTTTCGTAGTCTGTTCACAGTTCCCTAGTGTGGATTCAGAAATTCAATTACACGACAGACAGACAGATAGATAGACGGACGGACGGACATATAGACAGACAGACGGACGGACGGACAGACGGAGAGGGAGAGACAGAGAGAGACAGACAGACAGACGGAGAGGGGGAGACAGATAGACAGAGATAGACAGACGGACGGACGGAGAGGGAGAGAGACAGAGAGAGAGACAGACAGATAGACAGACAGAGAGAGAGAGACGGACGGACGGACGGACGGACGGAGAGACAGACAGAGAGAGATAAACAGAGTAGTTTGCAAATATAAACGAGCCATGTACATGTTACGTGCAGAAAATAATTTCCGAAAGTGAAATTAAGAGAGAGAATTTTGTGCGTCTGGCTGAAACATAAATTCGCTTTGTTCTGACGAGGGCTAAAACTTCGCAACTACTGGTTTCCATAATCCTTGGCACACGTTCAAGATTTTGGATGTCCATGCCAGGAAAGCAAAAATAGTCTTCTTTGCTATATAAAAATCTCGCCATGCCTTCATCATGATCATATTTGGTAACTTATGTAACGGTTTGTACGGAATGTGCAAGTGCGAATGTGGAATGACTTGATACATTTTAGTCGCTAATTACGGCCATAAAACGGAATGTTTCAGGATTCGCGCGGCCACCATTTTGTTGTTTCATTTTTCCACAAAAATCACTTTAACGCAAGTCCCATGTTTTCCGATAATCTTTTACCACACAAAGTTCCAGAACCGTCCACTGGACCCAAAGTGTCGCTACTGTTGCTTGTAACCCAGACGTTTGTAGGGCCGCCATGTTGGTACTATTAATTATGGGAAATTCGAAAAGTATAAGTGATACGTACTTACAGAATATCATGAGAAGCTTTGAATTCGTTCGGGAGTTGTGGATGACACGCAGACATCCATTAACGTATTTATTTTACAAAGCAAGGATTGTGGGCTAGAGGAAGTTTAGTACAACTTTGGGCAGCCCTGCCTCTTCACTTTCAGGCTGTGTCAAATAATTTTCTTCCTCCATTTTTGTATGTACTTTTTTTAGACCTCACTTCCACACCGGTTGAAATGGATTCCTTATCCTACTATTTTGAAATCACAGGCATTTATGTCTCCCAGTATGACAGATTGCTTCGCTAATGTTCTATTCATTCCCATTCATCCCGTGTAAAGTACAGAGTTGCTAGAGCATTAGGAAGGGGGCAGAACCGTACGTCGTGCCATTTTGTGTAAGCGCATTTACGTACGTTAACATCTTCTAAGTATTAGTATAATGTTTTATTTTACTTTCTTGCGAAGGCAACTCTCTTTCTCACGAGAGATTCGGCATTTCTTCTAACGCCCGAATTGTGCAAAAGTGCGGTTTGCTGTAAGGAACCTATATTCTGCTGGCCACGTTTTATCTGTCTTGAGTTTTAATTAGGCTTAATGGAAAGAAAAGTTACAGGAGCTGGAAATGACGAATGAGTTGCTGTACCATTAACATTCTTTACAAGCATCCGGACCCGAACTCAAGTCATTTGGGAAGTATCTCGTAACTTTATTATTCAAACGCGTCGTTTTTCAATTTATGACGCTGCGAAATGGTTACAAAAGTTGGCAGGACTGTACCTAGTTCAGAGCTTATATCGACCTTACGCAACGTCAAATAATGGCAACTTGTATATTCATTACAATAATATCATGTGAAGCATTTAAGTGAATTACATGGGGAGACCTAGATTAACCCTTTAAAGACGAAGCGTATCTGTTTTATATATAAGAAAGCAGTTCGTACCGCGCAGTAGACACTCCTTGTCGGTTATAAAAACCAATCAGTTAATGCTGTATAGGGAAATAATCGCTGTTTGTCCTGAGATCCGTACAAAACACATAAACGCAATGTGGGCAGAACGTAGGATTTTTTAATGTTAAACCTGGTGGTATGTAAAGTTACCGCTAGGCTTTAAAAGGTTAAGAAACTTACGCGTACAATGCTCAGAAGTTAACGGATAATGATTCACTCTTTGCCTAGGCATGACGCCATGCCGTTTGCAGACTTTAGCTGCGTCTCAGGGCAGACTATTGCCTTTGTCTTCGGAAATACCAAAGAAGGGCTTCTAGAAGTACGCTAAGGATGAAGGCAGAAAGGTCCTTTGAAATTCCGGTGGCTGTTTACCAGTTTACACGGCATCGTGTATCAGAAGTCCTGAAACTTCATTGCCACCACTGTTAGGGTAACTGTAAGCTCAGCGTAATGGTTGTGGCGCGTTACCTCACTTCCGTTTGTTAAATTCGTCGAAGACAGACCGTAATGTGCGCTGGGCATATTAGGGCCCAATTTGGGGCTTTTGCTGTTCTGTACAGTTCTTGTTGCAAACGTTAACAGTTCTCATGAAGGTTTAGTGGGTTACGGACTAATTACGCACCTAAACGCGTGTACGTCTTCATGTAATCTTGTTTATACTAAATGAGGTAAAGTTGTCCGTGTGCTTAATTGAGCAGCACGCCATAAAGGCATGTGAGAGGGTAGGTACAGCTCCACTCATTTTTAATATCGGCACGCGGTGGCGCAATTGGTTGAGGCACTGCGCTACAAGCCGCAAGGTCGCGGGTTCGATTCCCGATGGTGTCATTGGAATTTTTCATTGACATAATCCTTCCGGTCGCACTATGGCCCTGGGGTCGACTCAGCCTTTAACAGAAATGAGTACCGGGAATATTTCCTGGGGGGTAAAGGCGGCCGGTGCATAGGGCTGACAACCTTACCACCTTCATGTGCCGATTGTCTTGAAATCTGGGATCCTCAACCTCCTGGAACCCTCAGGACCCGTCCATGCCTGTAATGGGATAGCTTTACCTTACTAGACAGAGGTGGGAGGTCGGTCAGAATCACGCCCCGTCCGTTTTGCTCCCAGGAAAATAACACAACCGGTACCCAATGAATATTAGGTTTGGTGGAACCCATAGCAGGTATGGGCACTTTGGAGGGGCGACAAACCTCTTTTACCTGCAGAGAATCGTGTCCCAAACTCATGGTCTTACAGCCAGCAGGGTAGTCACTTTACCGACTGAGCTGTCGTAGTGAGTAGTACTGCAAATAATGTTGTTTTAAAACGCCGTATCGTTTTTCTTAATGTAATAACATGTTAATAAGCCCATAGTGTTAGTGTCACCTTCCATATTGCTCTCAGATTGCCCTTCCATGAAAGAGAGCTGTTAGCTTGTTGCTGGAGTGCTTAGCTGTCAACAGCCTCCTTTTTCTACGGCCGCTTTTAACGAAACACCTGTTAGTGTAAACTTGATTCCTTGCAAGATGCATTTGTAAGACGTTATAGCGTGTGTGTGTGTGTAGCGTACCATCTATACTGAGGCCACGGAAAGAGGTCTTGTGGATTCTTCTCTTCTGTATTCTTCTCCAGCTTGTACACTTCCCTCTTCAGTGTACTTCCTTACATTCCCCTTTAGTATTCTAGTCATTCTGGGCACCCGGATGTAGGTAGTAATAAAGCCGTGATAATCTTCCCTGTTGATGGCGCTTTAGGCTGGTTAATATGTAGGTCAGAGGTGGGCTGGAGGGGGGATACCGCAGTGGGAAGAAAGGAAGTTGCCTCGAGTGGCATAATCGCAATCCATGGGACTTCTTTCTTTGGCTTCGGTACAAAGAATATAACCAGAGAATCAACTAATTGCTTCATGCAGGACCTCTTGGAACAGAGCACTTTCTCATTAGAACATATTTTGGTTTATGTTTATCACCGTGTTCACTCTATCCGTAAATTAGACCTGCCCTGTGCTGCTTTAATCCTCTGCACCCCTTTACTCACTGTTTAAGAGTAATATTTTAATATCTTGGTCTATATTTTCGGACGTTGAGGTCGAGTTAGTAACAGATCTGCTTCGTGTTTTAGAGGTCCCGATTTCGAATCTCTTCCAGGACACTGACTAATCTGATTTTTTCTTGTTTTTCCGTAATAACTCACTTAAATGACTTTACACGCCGATCTCAGTGGCCGCACCGTCTAAGGCGTGGGTCTGCGGCTGCTCACTGGCTGGGATTGCGGGTTCGAATCCCGCCGGCGGCATGGATGTTTGTTTCTTGTGAGTGTTGTATGTTGTCAGGTAGAGGTCTCCGCGTCGGGCTGATCATTCGTCCAGAGGAGTCCTTCCGAGTGTGGTGTGTGATTGTGAACGTAAAGCCTCGATAATGAGGAGGCCCTGGCCCATTAGGGGCTGTTGCGCCATGGAAAGGAAAAGTGACTTTACACTTTAAATTAAGCCATGATCCTTTCCTTTCACATCATTTGTAGTTCGTTATTCATTAACCTTTTAAAGCCTAGCGGTAACTTTACGTACCACCAGGTTTAACATTAAAAAATTCTACGTGGTGCCCACATTGCGTTTATGTGTTTTGTACGGATCTCAGAACAAACAGCAACTTTTGTCTTATAAAACATTAAGAGACTGGTTTTTATAACCGAAGTGGAGAGTGTTTACAGCGCGGTACGCACTGAGTCCTTATATAAAATAGATACGTCTCGTCTTTAAAGGGTTAATAGTGCTAGTGTTCGACAGTGTAAAGTCTGAGATGCTGTTAGAGTCGTCATATAAATAATGAAATGAATCAAGTAATTTATTTTTATATGGTGTGAACTGCGTTCGACCGGCTGAGGATAGGCCATAGTGGCGGGCTTTTGTGATGGAGAGGAAGAGACAGAGAGAGAGAGAGAGAGAGAGAGAGAAAAAGAGGGAGAGAAAAAGGCGTTTTGTTTAACGACGCTCTAAATTGCGAAGTTTATACAGCGTCGATGATAAAGTAATTATCAGTAGGAATCACAGGTGTAATGATAGTTCACAGTGAAAGACTGAAGTATACAGAAAACCCTTTCATGCCATTTTATCTACCACAAATCCCACATTGACTGGCCTGGGATCGAAACCCTGCTTCCTTGTTGAGAGGTCACCGACTTCCACCGACTGAGCCCTGACACGGCCGATTTTTCTGAACACGACAATGAATCTTCGGGTTGCGTAGAGGATGGGTAATTAATTAGATAAAATATTTCAGAACGTCAGATATGGCACAGCCTGTGTGATAAAGTTGTATATGCCACACCCACTTTTGTATCATGAAAATGGACTCCGAAACACTGATAATTTTTACCAGACTGCAGGATGTCGCATCCGATAAGTTAGTAGTTTTTATGGTCTTTGTAGATACTAATGTGGTGTGTCTAGAACAAATGTAACGTAATGTAATGTAACGCAGTGATGACACAGCTGCCTTGCTACACAGCCCTGGCAGGAGGCCCCATTAGCCTGCTGGGCGAGCAATAAAACGGCCTGCATCGTAAATTAAATAACCCGCAAATGTCTCATTGCGCTGCTCTGCATTAATTACCGCAAACCTTATTGCGAAAGATGACTTCATTGGCCTTGATGTGTTTTCGTCACCATGTACGTAACACCTATTTATACCCTCAACATCAGTAGCCGTTTGTGTGTGGTAACAAACTTACGATGACTGTAAGTGAATTGAATACAATCACGCATTACGCAACACTGTAACATGAATACTGAAAATAGTATGCGTAAAGTATGTACTACGGGGGAAGTCGTACACTGCAGGGAGGTGCAACCGTAAAGTTCTGTATTCGGAAGGTGCGTGGTTCGAATCTCATCTCACACTGACAACACACGTTCAGTGATGTTCTTTCTTCTAATGCACACGGTACAAAAAACGTACTAAAATCAGTCAAATTATTTCCGTGCTGTCTTAAGAAATAGACGGCATTACCGCTACTTATGTAGGCCTGTGTATGCCTACACGTATTATCAGGGGTGTCCAGCTTTACTAGCTTCGAGAGCTGAAATATGATGCAAATTAGGCACGAGCCGTGTGTTAATGAGGTAAAACATTTTTTACCTTGTTTGATGGCGTCTTATTTCTGTCTCTCCAACTACAGTAGGTAGCTTGTCAGTTATGAGTCTCCTTTATTTGCAACAAAAATTTAAAACGCGTTTTTTAAGGTATTCATTTCCGTCCTTATGATCAGTACAGTAAAAGAGATCCGACTGATGCACAATATTACTGTCTATTTATAAACATTTGTCTTTTTTAGTTCCCCAACATGTTTCGGCAAATAGCTATGCCATCATCAGGGGGGTATTATTACAAATTGTATAAGATGCACATTTGCACATGTTATGCAATTTGTAATAATACCCCCCTGATGATGGCACAGCTATTTGCCGAAACATGTTGGGGAATTAAAAGAGACATGTTTATAAATAAACAATAACACTGTGCATCAGTCGGATTTCTTTTACTGTTTAAACACACCTTTCGAGGTCAGCATGGTGTGCATGTAGACTACCTGAATATTTGTTAGAAGTGCCTTGCCAGAACTTTGGCAACCCCTGTTCTTTGTACTGACATACACGTGCACAATAATCTGTGCTCCAGTTTGAGGAACAACTATTTGTGTTTTTCTTTTATCCTAGCAACGGTGGTATGATCGACCCATGGGTTTTCTTCCCGCGTGGGATTACCCTGTTTTCTAGCAACGAATCTAGTTTGGATTTTTCCCACAGCGATGGCTTTTCTGTATATTTATATATACGTACACACACATACATATGACTATAAAATGTGACCTGTGGGTGAGTGACAAATTTTTATAATTTACCAGTGACTAAAAGACACAAACTTTGTTACACATTCTTACTCTCTACTCCAGTTTTATCAAATAATGCAACCAACAACTTACACAAATATTTGGATCACAAATACGTTGATTATGCAACTTTTCGGACATGTTTCGGTACTGTCTTCCATGTTTAACCTTTTAAAGCCTAGCGGTAACTTTACATACGACCAGGTTTAACATTAAAAAATTCTACGTGGTGCCCACATTGCGTTTATGTGTTTTGTACGGATCTCAGAACAAACAGCAACTTTTGCCTTATAAAACATTAAGAGATTGGTTTTTGTAACCGAAGTGGAGAGTGTTTACAGCGCGGTACGCACTGAGTCCTTATATAAAACAGATTTCGTTCGGTCTTTAAAGGGTTAAAGATACTATTCTAATATTGCAGGAAGGTCTTCCCGAAGACTTTACTACAGTCGTGTAGAATTAGAATGGTATCCCCGATCATGGTTAAGAGGGCCGAACCATGAAGAAGTTGCGTGATTTCAGGCTTCCGCCGAGATGTAGAACAGATCTGAACTGTTGTTTGATATTTACGCAGCGTAGAGTGGTAATTATGCACCGACGTTTCGGGACTACATATCGGTACCATCTTGAAGGGTCGAGAAGTCCAAGTAGAATCAAATTTTTGACCCTTGGAGATGGAACCGATGTGTTGTTCCGAAACTCCGGTGCAGAATTACCACTCTACGCTGCGTAGTGTCCCAGAAGAGCGCAGAATCTCATGTAGAAGTTAAACAATAAATGTATTTACGATCCCGCGAATTTGTGTACCTTATTCTTTGCATTGTTTGAGAGACTGAAGCGCTTTGCTTGTAACGCTGGAATTACGCGTGATTTCGTTCTGTCGAATGGAAGGATAAGATAAAACAGAACTGGCCCTATGAACTCAGTGTAATGTAGCCATCTCATATTATGTGTCCCTCCATGTGTACCAGCCACTGAATTTTGGAATTTTTTAAATAACCCTCTCTAATATGACGTTTGCAGTGCGTGTGTTGAATATGCATCAGGCGTGTTGATACAAATGGTGTGTTAACAGGGAGCCATGCTGGACACATTTGTTATGATGATATACAGTGGTACTGCCTGGTTCACACCAGCGACAGCTCCCTGTATCTGTGGGCGTTGTGTAAGCCATTAACCCTTTAAAGACGGAACGTAATCTGTTTTATATAAGGACTTAGTGCGTACCGCGCTGTAAACACTCTCCACTTCGGTTATAAAAACCAATCTCTTAATGTTTTATAAGGCAAAAGTTGCTGTTTGTTCTGAGATCCGTACAAAACACACAAACGCAATGTCACTACAATGTAGAAATTTTTAATGTTGACCTTTCAAAGCCTAGCGGTAACTTTACATACCACCAGGTTTAACATTAAAAAATTCTGCGTGGTGCCCACATTGCGTTTATGTGTTTTGTACAGATCTTAGAACAAAGAGCGATTATTTCTCTACACAGCATTAAGTGATTTGTTTTGTGTAACCAATGTGGAGAGTGTTTACTACGCGGTACGCACTGAATCCTTCTATAAAACAGACATGTTTCGTCTTTAAAGGGTTAATTCTGCAGTCTGTCTTACGACAGGTCCGTAGCCTCTTCCAAAGCGTGTTCTTCACAGGGTGCGATCTAGTGCTTCCTCTTTCAGTTTACAGTATCTTCTGTTTTTCCTAAGGTCATCCAGTAGCTGCATGCGTCTTCTTCCTCGTCTTCCCGTCATTTCTATCCGTCCCTCTAGCTTTCCTTCAATCACATGTTTTACAAGGCAGTTCTACGCAAGATGTGACCAATCCAGTTAGCCTTCCTTCTTTTTATTTTATGCAGGATATTCCTCTCCTTTACGCTGTGTAATACTGCTTCATTTCTCACACGATCGGTCCGACTGATCTTCTCCATTCTTCTCCGGCACCACATTTCAAAACTTTTAAGATATTTCTGATCGACATTTATATCTCGTTATGCAAAGTGGAGGGATATTATATTTAATAATGTATATGAAATATAGTATTATAGATTATTAAATATAATATCCGTCCACTTTGCATAAGGGGATGTTATAACAATCTCTACTTTCCATTTTTGAAAGTTACGTTTTTGTTTACATCTGTGTGCTAGATCTAATTCTGTGTGAGGAGGTGTGTCTTCTGAGAAAAAACGCAGCAGGAATGTGGTAAATCTCACAGCTTTTACCCACTCCCTTGCACGGCCTGTCGTAAACTAACGCAGTGAAATATTGGCAGTGACTGTGACGGATCTGGAGTGACGTGACTCCTGCTATCTCGGTCGTGGCACAGTGTAGGAGTGTCAGACACTGCTGGCCTTATACACCTGCAGGTTCGGTGTTGGCGTTCTTAGATTTGTGACCTAATATTTATATTAACTATTTTTCTTGGAACATTTTCCTTTATCTGTATAAGCAAAATTTTCGACTTTTGGACTGTTTTAAATCGAATGGCCGGAAATTCTACATTGTTATCCTGACGTATTTCTTCATATCTCTATCCATATACCGGTTATCCTGATTCAAATCCTTTTGCAGTGTTATATACAAACTCACAATCCAAAATTTCAAATTTGAGCTGAATTCTATTCATTATTTTGCAGAGACGAACAAAACAGCCTCAGAATTTTGCGTTTTTTTTGTGCAAATAAAATGCGCCGAAGATGAGGCCCCCCCGCCCCCCCCACAGACAGTAGCTTCAATACAGCTTTCCAATACTACATCCGTCCCTCCGAACCTGCCTTTCGGAAATGAGTCCTCGTGATGGTGAAGTGTCGGTGATGCTGACGGAGTGAAGGATTAGAGATGCAAGATCGTGGGCAAAGTAATTTCCCAGAATTCTCATCGAAAGACCACGACCGGTAATAACTCTTCAGTCACAATACTTTGTATTTGAACCCTGCAGCCTTGTGATTACTTACCCGACGTTCTGTCGTTTCAAATTGTCGCCTCTCATGTTGCTGTTTCGTCCCGCGTGAGAGCGTGCGTGTAGCTGTGTGGATATTACGTCCACGTAGGAGGGCGTTTCTTAGCTGACCTTTCACCTTCATGTAGTGACGAGGTTAAAAATGGGTGGAAAAATTCCTCCACTCCCAATGCCTTCATGCCATGGATAGGAAATAGTCTGAGGTTTAATTTTTTGTTTATGATAGCGGCTCTCAAGCAAAAGTTCCCGGACTCGGTTTAACAGTTACATACATGTTCTCTGACGACGTAACGTAAAAAATGAACTTGCGCCAGAAAAATTTTTGTGAAAAGATTAATATTAATGTAGAATTAAAGCCAAGTGTGAGTAAATGTGGTTATCATAGTTTATTGCGTCTTGTTAGAGGCTCAGTGGGCAATCTTGCACGCCTAACGAAAGGCTGTAACTCGCTTTCTTCTGAAAGCTGTTTGTCGTGCGAAGCTACGGGGTTCTCATGTATAATGTATGTGTAATCATCTGCGGATGGTCTTCATAAATATCAATAGGAAATGCCTTCTTTAATATTTTAACATTAAGTGCACCCTTACCCTAGATGTAGACCGACAATGAACACTGTACACCAAGTCATGCACTAACTGTGTAGTGTAATACCTTTTTTTTTTAAGTTTTGTGATTTTGTGTATGTTCGTAAAGTGCAATCCCCCGTTCTTAGGAAGGTTATATCTGCCAGTGTTTTATAAATTTTCTCGTGTTCAGCCGCAAAGGTGCCTGTTATTTGCGTGGGATCACACGCGTTTATGACGCACTTCACTTCTTTCTTATAGTCCTACCTTACTGCGTGTCGAACGTGTCCCATGGCGCGTAAAACACATGGGGGTGGAAGAGCAGAGGTAGCTTAAGCAGGTGAAGACTGTCAGCGAGTCTTCGTGGGGGGACTGTGACGTCTGACCCCCCCCCCCCCCCCCAATTCAGCAGTTCTTCCTCATCTTGGGGTCCACTTACAGTTCCGCCTCAAAATACTACCCCTTGGGGTGAGAATGTTGTGCTCTGAGGGGGGGGGGGTTCTTGTGCATGGGTTATCGGCGGCTGGGGCTTTCCTTGTGAGGCCGGTAACATGATGTGTCAATTAGGGAGCGTTAGAGGGGTGATGAAGAAATGGGGGCCTGGTACGTTTGTGTCTTGTGTAGTGACTGTGTGGATACCTTCAAATAGACCGCAAACA